>CAUYPK010090348.1:0-11581 GCA_963574355.1 Loris lydekkerianus
GGAATGTTTGGTGGAATCATTTACAAAAAAAAAAAAAAAAAAAAAAAAAAAAAAAAAAAAGATTTTCAGCATTCAAATGACTTTCTACTTTGCAATCTAAAATTGGCCCTGGGATATTTATTTTCTAATAAGTTTATGCCCTGAAGATTTCCACCATTATGAGATTTGCATGTGAGTGTCTTCCTCTCATGAACTCTCTTTCCTTATAACGTCCAATATTGAATATCTCCGATGGAGTCTAACCTGGTGCCATCTAAAGTGTGTTAAGTGGACAGGAGCTAGTCTGCCAACTGTTTGCTCAGGAGCGTCTACCTCCAGATGAGGACAGATATGGGAAGTCAGCACATAGGAGCTGTTACAGTAGCGCTTGACTAAGTTATTAAGAATAACTTAATATCTAAGTTATCTAATAACTAAGTTATTAAGAATAACTTAATATCTGCTGAAGCTAATAATACATTTTATTGCATTTTGTACGTCTTAGTCTTTTCTGTTTGGTTTTCCTAGTATTTTTTTAAATTCTTCATTGTATTTCATCAAAGAATCAGTGTGCGACAGACCTGAAGAAAACACACACACACTCACACACTAGTCCCTCACTCTAGACAGCTTGAGAAGCCCTGGTTTAGATAAACATCCATCGGGGATCCTTCAGAAAGAACATCATAGAAAGTTATTTAACGAGAGCTGAGACAGAGGGCAAATCCAGCACCCTCAGTAGATTGCCTTGATTCTAGAAGATGCCCTGAAAGGACTCACCCTTCTTCCTCTGATACCACATTTTAAAAGTGGCCAGCCACAGTGGTTCATGCTTATAATCCTAGCATTCCAGGAGGCCAGGGCTGTTGGATTGCCTGAGTAAGAGTGAGACCCCATCTCTACTAAAAATAGAAAAACTAACTGGGTGTTGTAGCAGGCACCTGTATTCCTAGCTACTTGGGAGGCGTCAGCAAGAGGATTGCTCAAGCCCAAGTGTTAGAGGTTACTATGAGCAACGATGCCATGGCACGCTACCCAGGGTGACAGAGTGAGAGTGAGACTCTGTCTCAAAAAATAAATAAAATGTTTTAAATTTATAACCTATTTAATATAAGGAAGATGAGCCATAATGATAAAGAGTTATTTTAATTATAACACACTTTATATCCTTTCTACCTTTTCACTTCTTGCTCATACCTATCGTAGAAACAAAACGTACAAGGTCCTGCTCCTACATCCTCTCATATTTCAAAATTCCACCTGGTGGTTTTAGGGGTCACTCTTTTTGGTCTAGCTTCTGTTGTTAGTGCTTCTAAATGCCAAGCCCTTTGATAACACTCTTAAGATTTCTTGTTTGTTTTTGTTTTGAAGGAAGTGTCTTTTTCTGTTTTTCCAAACCCTCCACCTTTTCTAGAAAGTAGTCATCTGTGTATCCAAAAACTTGCCTTCCAAATTTCATGTGTTACATTGGGATGCCTCTGAAATTAGAATAACCTAGGTTCAGATATCAATTCACAGTTTAAAAGCACATTCGTTGATAGAAACCCTCTTTCCCTTCTTTTTGAGAACATAAGAACGTGTGCTAGGATCTGTTTTACAAGCTAGAAATTTAAAAAATGAATAGAACATGATTCCTTCCCCCAGGAGGCTCCTGGCCTAGTGGGAGAGCCAAGTGTGAACAGATCAGTACTGTGCGGTGCTTTGGCCGTGGGACTGGAAGTACTCGGTAGGTACCTAAGGGGCAGCAGGCAAAGATGGAAGCCGTCAATTCCTAGGGAGAGAAGCAGACGTATAGCAGGGGTGAGGGTGGGGCTGTCGCCAAGGATGACTAGTTTAGACATAGAGAAAAGAGGATAGACACAGTAAGCGAAGGAAGGAGAGTGGGGTGGCCGGTAAGCGGGTGAGATGCGGGAGCCTGGACAAAGGATGGACTCACTCGTCCATCTGTCCATGAACAGGTGACAGATTTCAGGAGGGAGATGTCCAGAGTCATAGACGGGAAAAACTGGCCACCCTGGTGAGCTTGGAGAGGACAGAGGGTGAACCCCTGCTCCCGGGAAGCCCAGTGAGGGCCCTCCCAGTCCCGAGAGCCAGGGCAGATGCAGCCACACATCCAGTGTCATTTGATGTGGTAGAAAACAAACTTCTCCCAAGTCACAGCACATAAGGTGAAAACATCCCCTCTCCCCAGCCACCTTTCCTTCTTCCTCACCCACCAGGGCTGACGCTGGCTAACAACGGGGCACCCATGCTCCTTGGCTACATTCTAGGGCAGTCATTACATCTGCCCAAAGCATCACTCTACACTTGTTCACAATTTTATCTTCTCTACTCTCTATATAAATATACATAATCCCTATATGTAAGTGTGGTTTCTTGTAATTCTCTATAATGGCTGCACTGAACTCATTTAATAGCTTTATAATAACGTATTTAATTAATGTGGGTTATGTTTGTGGGGAGCATGTCTATGTGCCAGGAACTGTGTGAAGGGCAAGGGGCATTCAGAAGTGACGAAGGATCATCCCTGATGACCTTCTCAACTTTCCTAATGCTGCAGCCCTTTAGCACAGTTCCTGTGGATCTCGGCCCACAGTTTGAGAACTGCTGCTCCAGGTGCTCACGAGAGAGCATGGGAAGAAAACATGGAAACGAAGTAAGTCACATGACAACCATGTATTTAAATATTGTAAGAATAACTTACAAAGTACTGTAAGAGTGTAGAAAGGTTTTTTTTTTTTTTTTTTAACTTGAAAGTATGTTATCTTTTCCAAATAAGCCACTGCCCAGGGTTTATAGCAAAATTTCCTGCTGTAGCCACACATAAAGTCTCAGAGGGTTAATCTTCAAGTTAATCTCTTTTGTCTTCTTTTTCTATGCACTTCCAGGGAGATGTAGCCAAAGAAATAGGAGCTGGGGGGTCTCTGGCCACTGCCCCAGCCTGGGAACAAACACTCTTATTGTGGGGGTTGTGTTTTCCACGAGTCTACATAACGTAGACCCCGGCTACGGAGAACCAGGCTGAAAGTCCAGAACTTCTGCCAAAATCCTTAGGGAGCAGGAGGGGGAAGATGGAGAAAGGGGAAACAGTACAAGAGAAAGAAGGGGAATGGGAAGGTGTGGGAGGGGGGAAGGGAAAGGGAGGGGCTCTGGCACCCTGGATAAAAGTTAAAAGCAGTGGTACACATTCTTCATAGTAAAGCATCACAAGAATTGAGAAGCAAAGATCCAAAGTACTCGACTCTAACACGAAGGCAGTTGATGAGCTAATACAAGGGGTACGGTAGGGGAATGGGGGCGGGGTAGTTAAAAGCAGCTCCTGTAGCTGATAGGCTGTCAGTTTTCATTTCAGAGTTTTCTTAATTTATGAGACAGGTGATCTTACTAGCAGCATGTGGAAGTCTGTTAATGGCTCAGATGTTTGGGTAAGAGAATATAAAATCGGGGGGTTTCACCCTTATTTACCTTCTATAATACTTGCAATTCATGAACCATCAGTAAAGAATGTCAGGCATGGCCTCTGGTTAAGCTGTGACAGATGATACATGTGGCTGGGCCCCGTCTATTGTTTTCCTCCTGGCAGAGGGGGAGCTGCAGCCAGCGGGGGAAGGCCAGGTCTAGAAGGGTGGGGTTGGCCGCTCTTCCCAGAAGAATGGTGGAGAGAGGATGGGGAACAGGACTTGTTACAAACAGAAACGTTGACTAGACAGAGAAGTACATCTTTCCTTGAAGACAACTGGGAATCTTTATTTGGTTCTCCCCCAAAGATTTAAGCAAAAAGCAGTTATGAACTGAGAGTCATAATCTGGTAGAAACAAGGTATTAAGAAACAGGATTAGCATTAACATTTTAAAGTTCTTAAAGCTACTGGATGTCTCTTTCTACACTTCTGACAAGCATTATGGAAACCAACTGTCCTTGCTCACTTTGTACTGATTTTTTTTATTGACTTCATGTGAATGTGTATAAATGGAAAACCTAAAATATGTTATAGTAATTGAAAAGAAATTTAGCATAAATACATGTATAACACCAAAATTAGTTTCTTACATTATCTTTAGGTCTATAATAACTAGAAAAGTTCTCACAAGAGTTCCTTCCGTAATAACATAGTGGAAAAACAATTTTATGTTGCTCCATTAAATATTTTTAAAACTGTGCTTGGAATTTTCAAATCACATGGACATTTTCCTATGCGGAAAGCTCTTAAGAGAGGTATACACACGGCTATGAAGGAGTCCTGCTGCATACTAAAATATGTTTCCAGACTTAATTGCAACCTACTATTTCTTTTTTCTATGTTCTTAAATCCTATCATTTCTAGCCACCAAATAAATAAAAGCCTTTCTAGCATAATCTATGTGCTTTTGAATGACCATAAGTATAAAATGTTTAAAAGTCTTCACAAGTGGACAAGCGACATATTTATCAGAATCCACTGGGGGTGAAGCCCTGTACCAGCCTCCCAGTGGGTGCTGACTAGGCAGGAACGTGAGGGACGTTTATTAAGCACTGTTTTAGGAACAGCTGCCCTCTCTTCCTTCGGCTCCCTTTATGCTTTCCTCCTCGTCAGATTAATGTTACATAGCATATTTTGTTTATGCCTTTGTACTCTCTAGGCCCCAAGCCAGGTAAGAAGGCAGACAGATACAAGCAGACATGGCTATAATCCCTCAAGTGGAAACGGGAACACCCCATGGGTGGGGGAGGCAGGGATGTCTTGACAGCACTTTACCTGAAAACAAGAAACTGACTCAGCTCAATTATAGTCTCAGGACTATACCAGGAGTACCTGGTATAATTTGAAACAGGGTAATTAAGGAAATTTAATTAAAGCCCAGAAGGTTTTCATGGGGAGGGGGATCAATAAATGTACATTATTAGATACTCTGGATTTTAACTTCTCATTGCTGTTTATCACTGTTATTTTAAAGTTGATTGCTAGGTGCTAAGCTATCTGTTTTATATGAATTATCTCATTTCCTCTTCCCTGCAACCTTAGGAAGAGGGCCCTATCATTAATCCCCTTTTACAGGAAGCTCAGAAAGTTTCCGTAATTCCTCCAGGGTCGCAGAGTAAATGATTCAAGTCACGTTCAAACCAGAATCTATGGACTATATAGCCTGGGCACTGTGGTATCAAAGGTTGTATTCTGACCAGTGTTTTTAAGCACTGGGAGAGGTTTGCTGATTTATTCTGGAGGATTAAATGTAGTTTTTATCAGGTATCAGATAGGAGCTTACCACAAACAGCCACCCTTATTTACTAGGTATCTCCCATGTCCAGGATCGTCATATGCTGCATCTGGATTAATATTAGCCCTGCTCACGCACTGCCCTTCATATGTTCATCAACACACATCCCAGGGTAAGTTCTTCTATCAACCAAGCACACCAGATTTCAACCACCTGCCATTTTACTTCTAAAGCTGGCTCATGTCACAGTCCTCTCCTTCTCACTAACTCACTCCTTTCCACTCCTTCAATACAGCCCCCTTCCCTCTCCAGCCACCCCACAGGAGGTCACCTGTTCCTTCTTTACAGACTGATCAGAGGACTTGCAGATGGCTTCTCAGCACCAGGCTACTTTAAGTGCATACAATCACCACCTGATGGGGAGCCTGGAAAGCAGAATGTTATAAGGCTAGAGAAACACTTGGAAATGAGGATCAAGCAGGATTTGGAGAGCAGCCCCAGCTCTGAGGGCACAGCTCTCAGAGGGAAATGCTGATGTAGGGAGTGCAACCACATGCAGAGGTTCAGGACCCTCCTAGGAAAGTACCCTGTGGCTGGGTTGTTCTAACATGCAAGAACTCCACATGGTGGCACGTAGGGGGAGGAAGCTTCTTGGAGTAACTTCGAGACTTGTGTGCACACAGGTCTGGGCTCTTATGGGGGCTTTCCCTCCCACCCCGAGCTCTGCACATCACTTCAGTATAGCAGTGGCTTAAAAAGCTTAACTAATCAAAATGATGACTGACTTCTGCCACAGACACATCTCCTGGTCACAAATCAAATCACAACCCACACTTCACCCCAGGATTCTTAATGCTAGAGAATGAGAAGTTTTACAGTAAGAACACCAAGTCGTGACCCATTCAACCAGGTCCAGCTGTTCCACATACACATTACCAAATACTGCACGCTTAATCTAAACATGTGTCGGGCAGTAACAAACTATGACTTACTCAATGAAGTGAAACACTTTCTATTTCACTGAGCCAGAGACAGTGATATACGGTAATAAAGGAAATTTCTCATAACAGTAGGTCTGTATACAGCAGGTGCCCCAATACAGTTCACTTAATAGATTAAAAAACAAGGGATTAGAGACAAAAAACCATGGGTTATTTGTGCTAAATTACTTGGAACTCTAACCCTGAATAAAAAGTTTCTACCTGTACCATATCGACAAGGAAAAGGAAAAAATTGGGAGACCTTAGCTCAACTTCCCATCTACTGAGTTACACAAGTTGATAATGACCCTCAAGGTCAAGCTATTCTTCTTGAAAAATCCCAATGCAACGAGGCTGTACATATTAAAATAAAGAATCAGTACAAGGACCGACCTCTTTATGGGCAGTTTTTCAACACAATGAGTGTGATTACCCCCTGGGGGAATTAGCTAATCCCCTGCTAGGTAATCCTTCCTGTTCGTCATGCCCAAAACAGTGAGGAGCCTTAGGCTGTATGTCCCTGCCTCACTGTCAATACCAATGTTGATCATAGTACAGTGTTATTCATTTCCTATGTATTGATAAACAGTCACGGGCTTGATGGTCCAGGGGACCAGGTAGCTGTACCATGCAGATGGGGGTGGGGCATCTGTCCCCAGGAGTGCAGGGGGACAAAATGATGGGTTATTCCCCCAGAAACTCAACTTTCTCAAAGAATGCTGGGCAGGGGGTAAACTCAAAGATTTTTTTCTGGCCCCACTTTGTGTTCACAGGGTGAAATGTATAATTTGAAGACAACTCTCTTCTTTTAAATCTAAAACATAATGTTTGTGGCCATGTGGTTACTTAACTGAAAGAGGGAGGGGAGAAGGGAGGGAGGACGAGAAAAGAACAAACACTCATTAAACAAGGGTTCCCTAGTGATTTTGCAAGAGATTGTAAAAATTGCTGCTGTAGCAATTCGTACAATCTGAACAGAAGTGCCCCGTACACGTTTCTGTAATGGATGCAATTGCCAAATGCTGCACATTTGTGTTCCCAGGACAGCAGATTTGACTGAGGGCAGAGCAAGGCACTGGGGATAGAATCCCAAGTGCATCAGGGAAGGCCTGAGCTGCGATGCTGGTCCTGAAAGACCCCCGAAGGGAGACCCTCACTCAAATCTCGGGACGGCGCGGCGCCCAAGGACTCACGATAGACCACACTTGATGCAAGAACACAGGAGGCTTTATTCAGGGAAAGCCAGAGCTCTGGGGCCGACACGTATCTCACGCAGGAGACAGAGGAGTCGACCCTGAACTCCCAGGTGCTGTTTGGTGGCAAATGCACCTGCTGTGACCCTGGTTGAGTTACCTGCCTTGCTGAGTTTCAGGGGTTAAGCAGCATGTTTCCTTCAAGGCTCCTGGCACAGGGGGACCAGTACACACTGGCTACTGGCTGTGTTAGGTGCTGGGCGGGGGTGGGGGTCTTCTGTTTCTCAGGCTCCTCCCCAGTAGAGCAACAAGCAAGGTAGGCAAGATTGGAGCCTTTTTGTTTCAAAAGCAAATGAACTTACAAATGTCACTGACAAATTATGATAAAAGTCTCCCCCAACCCCACACCTTTCTCTGCCACTGGCATTACTGGTGCCATAGGAAGGCTAACTTACTCGAGCAGTTTAACCATCACTGTTGGCAGAGAATATGAAGATTAGGGGGGACACAAGCGTAAGAAGTACAGTGCTCCAAAAAAGTTCTGAGACCCCCAGTTTCTTGCCAGGTCTACCCAGACAATAAATCCTTCCTGAGTATACTGTTTTGAAACTGACCCGTCCTCCGTCTCACTGCTGCCTCGGTCTCTTCATCTCTCGTGCGGATTACTGCAAGGACATCCTAACCCCTTCAGATTTCAGATAAATCCAGCGCCTTTTAGAGCCTTCAGCACAGAGGAAAAGTTCTGCAAGGGTCTGTGCCCCTGCCTACCTTTCTAGGGTCATCTCTGATCACTTCCTTGCTCCCTCTCACTTCCCCTGGCCCTGACAAGCAAACACAAGCGTGCATGCGTGCACACACACACCCCCTCTCGTGCATGCCTATCTTTACCTATTCTGTTCCCACAGCCAGATGGGCCTTCCTGCTCACCAACACCTGGCTAATTCATCCTTCAAGATTCTTACTGGGAAAACTTTGGCCCATCTTGCCTCTTGTCAGGGTCAGGTGTATTTACATCTATAATGCCATGATAAAGGAAGCATCCTCATGGCGTAGAGCTATTAAAGTCTCTTTGTGGCTTCTTTTCTTCTGCAAAACTGATGTCAAGAATTAGGAAGAGCTGTGCTGCACTAATTTTTATGAATGGAGGGATCAAGGGATCATGGAGTGAATTTCTGGAAATGAGCTACATGCTAACAGGGTGAAGCGGAGCCTGGGAAGGCAAGGGTTAACCGAGCTGCAGGGCTCAGTCTCCAGCCAAGTGGCGGGAGCCGCAGGGAATCCCAGCCCAGCCCAGCATTCCTCTCTAGCTCAGCCTTTGTTGCAGGGACAGCCTTTTTACAATGGGGCCTCTTGAAGATGACAAAGGTCCCTAACCATGCCTTTCGTGTTTTCTTTTTAATGCTCCACCCACCCACCCACCTCACTCCTGCCTTTGCACAAGAAAAGAAACGCTTCCCTAATCAAAAGTAGATTAACTCCCCCTTTTCTCTCAGTGCATTTGCACTGGGAATGCATTTACGAGGCTATAAACAGACCCCTGTGTGGAGTGATTTATCCGCCATGGAAAATGGGACAAAAGCAGCATCTTTCTAGCAGTCCTGTGTTTACGGTCCGCTGCTGTGCTGAGGTGCTTCTTCCCACTCATGTCCCACTCAGAGCTTTCTGAAAGAGTAAACAGCATCCCGTAGCCCCAGGACAAAACGGAGGGACCCTTGTAACATTTCTTACTGATCCAAAAGAGAATGTTTTAAAGTATGAAAGAATGGCTCCTCCATCACCCACCCTCGACACACACTGTCCCTCAGGTGAGATTTTGGCATTTGAAACAGCAGACCTCGGCTGCCTCCTCTGTCCATTTTGGATGTGGCCAGTCTATGTGGTTGGTATTGCGGATTATATTAGTTCAACTAAACAAAGAATCTTAACATTCAGAATAAGCATTCCAGTTTGCATCACGCTTGTATTATTTTCATATCATCTCCTTCCCTCACAGAGTAGGGATGATTCTTACTTTTTATAGAGTCATCTCTTTCATTAAGGGATTGGTTCCTGTAGGAGAATTTTCCTGAAGTATTAAAAGTTAATTAAATTCTGACAGATGCTCCGCACAATATGGGTGAACCGTGGAAACATGCTAAGTAGAGTAAGTCAGACACAAAAGGACAAATGCTGTTTGATGTGAGGGACCTAGCAGCTAAATTCGTAGAGACAGAAAGTAGAACAGGGGTTCCCAGAGGCTGGGAGGTAGGGAACAGGCCTCTTGTTTGACAGCTACAGATCTTCTGTTTGGGATGGTGAAAGGAGTGCTGGAAAGGGACAAAGGTGATAGTTGCACAAAATTGTGAGTATAGATAAGGCTACTGAATTGTACCATAAAAAAAGGTAAAATTGGTGAACTAAGTTATGCTAAGTTTACTATAATGAAACACTATAATTATAGCACTAAGTTATAATTAAAAACTCACTTTCTTTATGAAAGCCAGCCATTAGACAATACATTTTAGATGTTATTGCAAACATTATAAAAGATTTTGTTGGCCAGGTGCAGTGGCTCATGCCTGTAATCCTAGCACTCTGAGGCCGAGGGGGGTAGATTGCCTAAGTTTAGGAGTTGGAGACGTGCCTAAAGAAAATGGAGATCCCATCTCTACTAAAAATAGAAAAACTAGCCGGTGTTATGGCAGGTGCCTGTAGTCTAGCTACTCAGGAGGCTGAGGCAAGAGGATCCCTTGAGCCCAAGAGTTTGAGGTTGCTGTGAGTTAGGACACCAAAGCACATTACTCAGGGGCAACTGAGTAAGACTTAGTCTCAAAAAAAAAAAAAAAAAGATTTCTTGCTCTGTAGGCCCATCCATCAGTAAGGACTGCAGTGGTGCTCACAGCTGCAATTCACAAGTAAGCTAACTTCACTGGGCGAGCAGGCTGAGTGGCCTTAAGTTAATTAACCTACTAAGGCGTTCTTTCCTCTGGCTCCCTGCTGCCATTTCATCACCTCCTTCCATCCTCTCCATTTGCTATGGGCTAGGAAACCAAATAATTAAGTTTATTTTAAACACGTAGGGCAAATAGGCTCCTAGTGTGAACTTGGGGCCTCTCCTTGGGTAAAGACACAGGATTTACTGTTTGGCATTTGAAATATCTATTTTGGCTGCTCAAAGGACTTACTTATTTCCTGGCTGCATGCTTGAGGGCTGAGGCTGGTGGAGATGTGATCGCTAGTCAGTAGATTTAGGGTTCCTGAATTGCACTCATTTATAGAGGCTGCAGCTGAGGTCAGAGTGGTGACTTGTCCATGGACACACAGCTGTCAGCATAAAACAACCCCAGTTTGACTCAGCTCAAATCAAAATTTTGAGGAGAAAAAAAAACATAAAACAAACTCATTCTGCCATTGTAGCCTTCTATTATACTAGAAAAAATTCTAACTATATGTAGGTATGCCAAGTAAACTAAAAATTGCTACACAACATATCCTTTTTAACTTACAAAGTTAAAATAATTTTCTGAAATACCTTAACATGCATTAGTAAGCACAATATTACAATACTTAAAGACCTACCATAAATGATTGGCTTTGTCCAGATAATACCAATTAATAATCACATCTCTTTACCTGAATGCTTACAATACACCAGTGCTGTGCTAAGCATTTCACTCAGATATTCATATTTAATTTTCACAACAATCCTATTATTCTCATTTCAAATGAGGAAAACCCCGAAGCTTAGACAAGTTTAAGTTTCCCAAAGTGACACAGGGAAGTGGCAGGGCCATGATTTGCATTAAGTGCTTATAGATTTTAAAGTCAGTGCTCTTGGTGGTTTTATTACATCCCATGAGGAGGTGGTAATTGTGTTGCCTCTAAAAGTCTGTTGTAAGAATTCCCACACTGACTGCCTCTGGGGAATCTGGGGAGCTTTAAGGAAAGCTGATCACAGCTCCAGAGCCTGGGATTTCACAGCTCAGGGTGTGATACTGCAGTTGTAAAAGCTCAGGAGGGAATCTGAGCTTTAGAAAAATTCTTAGTTTTCTAATCTTCTCCTAGATTTTTTTTTCTTTTTCTTTCTTTTTTTTTTTTTTATTTTGGGGGGGGGGGAGAATCTTGCTCTGTTGCTTGGGCTAGAGTACAATGGCCTCAGCCCAGCTCACAGAAACTTCAAACGCCTGGGCGCAAGTGAGCCACCTGCCGAAGCTTTCTCTCTTCCATTTCTAGTGACCTAGCAAAGGAGTTGTTG
>CAUYPK010090349.1:0-33005 GCA_963574355.1 Loris lydekkerianus
TTTTTGAGACAGAGCCTCAAGCTGTTTCCCTGGGTAGAGAGAGTGCCATGGCATTACAGCTCACAGCAACCTCTAACTCCTGGGCTCAAGCAATTCTCCTGCCTCCACCCCCCAAGTAGCTGGACTACAGGTGCCCACCACAACGCGCGGCTATTTTTTGGTTGCAGCCATCATTGTTGTTTGGCGGGCTCAGGATGGATTCGAACCCTCCAGCTCAGGTGTATGTGGCTGGTGCCTGAGCTGCTTGAGCCACAGGCGCCAAGCCTATTTCACAATTTCTATGGAACAGGAATCTGGGTATGGCATGGTTGGGTCCCCTGTTTCAGGGTCTCTTCCAAGGATGCAAATCAAGTTGTTGCCTGGGGCTGCAGTCATCTTATGGCTGACTGGGAAGGATCCACTTCCACGCTCACGCACATGGTTGGCTGGAAAATGCATTGTTGGGAGATCATTTTTCTCCCGGGCTGTTGGACAGAGGGGTGCAGTTTTGCTCTGGCTATTTGCTGGAGGCCAGCCTCCGTTCCCTGACACATGGACTTCTCCATGATGGTTCAGGGCATGGCAGCTGATTTCATCAGAAGAAATAGGCTAGAGTCAGAGCGTGAGAGCAGGATAGTCTAGTCTCAGAAGGGTCACTCCATTGCTTTTGCCATATTCTATTCATTAGAAGCAGGTCACTAGGTCCACCCCACACACAAACAAAAGGGATAACATAGGATGGATATCAGGAGGCAAGAATTACTGGTAGCGGCAGGCACTGTAGAAACTGCTTACCAGGCTCAGCACTGGTAGCACAGTAGTTACGGCACCGGCCATGTGTACTGAGGCTGGCAGGTTCGAACCCAGCCTGGGCCTGCTAAACAACGATGACAACTGCAACAAAAAAAATTGCCAGGTGGCGCCTGTGGCTCAAAGGAGTAGGGTGCTGGCCCCATATGCCAGAGGTGGTGGGTTCCAGCCCAGCCCCGGCCAAAAACTGCAAAAAAAAAAAAAAAAAAATTTGCAAGGCGTTGTGGTGGGTGCCTATGGTCCCAGCTACTTGGGAGGCTGAAGCAAGAGAATCACTTGAGCCCAAGAGTTTGAGGTTGCTGTGAGCTGTGACACCATAGCACTCTATTGAGGATGACAGAGTGACCCTCTGTGTCAATAAAAACAAAAAGCAAACAAACAAACAATAAAAAAACTAGGCTTGGCACCCGTAGCAAAGTGGTTATGGCACCAGCGACATATACCGGTTGGCGGGTTTGAACCCAGCCTGGGCCAGCTAAAACAACAATGACAACTGCAACAAAAATAGCCGGGCATTTTGGTGGGTGCCTGTAGTCTCAGCTACTTGGGAGGCTGAGGCAAGAGAATTGCTTAAGCCCAAGAGTTGCAGGTTGTTGTGAGCACGCCATGTGCTCTATTGAGGGCAACATAGTGAGACTCTGTCTCAAAAAAAAAAAAAAAAAATGCCTACCACTAATATCTTTCTGTTATCAGTATATATCTCAACATTTTAATTAATTTATTTATTTTGAAACAGAGTCTCTGTTGCCTTCTATAGAGTGCTGTGGCGTCACAGCTCACAGCAAACTCGAACTCTTAGACCAAGCGATTCTCTTGTCTCAGCCTCCTGAGTAGCTGGGAGTACAGGTGCTGGCCACAGCACCCACCTATTTTTAGAGATGGGGTCTTGCTCTAGCTTAGGCTGGTCTTGAACCTGTGACTCATGTGCTCAGGCAATCCACCCACTTCGGCCTCTCAGAGTGCTAGAACTACAGGCATGAGCCACTGCGCCCGGCCTCTATTTATTTTTGAGGCAGTCTTACTATGTGTCCTGTGAAGAGTGCCATGGTGTCCTAACTTATAGCAACCTCACACTCTTGGACTCAAGTGATCCTCCTGCCTTAGTAGCTGGGACTACAGGCACCCGCTACAATTCCCAGCTATTTTTTTCTATTTTTAGTAGAGACAGAGTCTTGCTCTTGGTCAGGGTGGTCATCAACTCCTGAGCTCAGACAGTCCACTTGCCTCAACATCCCAGAGTGCTAGGATTAGAGGCACAAGCCACTATGCCTGCCCTATATGTCAACTTTATTATTTTATTTGGTAATAGTTATTGTGTCATTTATTTTTAGTATTTTTATTAACTGTCACCAGGGGAAAGCACGAACGCAGTTCCCTATTACCACAAGTTATGCAGTCAAGTTTCCCACATTTGGGGAGATTGCAGGGGTCAGCACATCCGCAGAGCAATGGATAAGCCTCACCCTGGGATAGAGACCTCATGGTCTCTCCCCTGCCACGTAAGTATTTTATTATTATTATTAATTAATTAATTAATTAATTTTTTAGTTATTGTGTCATTTTAAGATAAATGTCTGTAACTTAAAGAATACACATAAAGAGGGAGAGGGGAAGGGAGAGACGGGACAGTGGAGGGAGGGTGTTTGGTGGGATTCAGCTAACGTGCAAGGGTACATTTCAAAACAACTAATAGGCGCGGCGCCTGGAGCTCACTGGGTAGGACGCTGGCCACATACACCCTGAGGCTGGCAGGTTCAAACCCGTCCTGGACCAGCTAAAACAACAATGACAACTGCAACAACAACAAAAAAAGCCGCCCATTGTGGCAGGTGCCTATAGTCCCAGCTACTCAGGAGGCTGAGGCAAGAGAATTGCTTAAGCCCAAGAGTTTGAGGTTGCTGTGAGCTGTGACGCCATGGCACTCTACCAAGAGCAACAACTTGAGACTCTGTCTCCAGAAAAAAACAAACAAAAAAACTGACAGTATATTATAAACGTCTTACCACAAAAAATAAGTGAGGCGATGGTTATGTTAATCAGTTTAAGCATTCTACATTGTATAACAAATTATCACATTGTGCCCTATACATGTATACAGTTGTGACTTAATAAAAATTAAACTTTAAAAAGAATACACATAAAGAAAAATGTGACTGAGCCTTATAGAGAAGACTGCAGAGTGACTAACAGCCTTCACCTGTTCCTTAAGGATAGACATAAATTCATTAAGCAGCAAAGTAGAGAAGGAATTTCAAGGAGAAGAGAAATCACATGAAAAGGAAACAAAATAGGCTGGGCGCCTGTAACACAGTGGTTATGGTGCCAGCCACATACACTGAGGCTGGTGGGTTTGAGCCCGGCCCGGGCCTGCTAAACAACAATGACAACTGCAACAAAAAAATAGCTGGGCATTGTGGCAGGCGCCTGTAGTCCCAGCTACTTGGGAGGCTGAGGCAAGAGAATCGCTTAAGCCCAGGAGTTTGAGGTTGCTGTGAGCTGTGATGCCATGGCACTCTTCCAAGGGTAACATAGTGAGACTTCGTCTCAAAAAAAAAAAAAAGAAAAGAAAGAAAAGAAAAGAAAAGGAACAAAATAATGAAAGGGTATATCATGGTGGGTTGGGGGAAATACGAACATTTAAATATGGCTTGAGAATGAGGTTTGGGTAATGATGAATTGGCAGAAGAGATTTAAAAGATAAGTTGCCCTAGATTTAGAAATAATAGCAGCATTTAATATGTGCCAGGCACTGGTCTATGTATATTAATTCATGTAATTCTTACAACAACCCTATCAGATAGGGTATAATTATTGCGCTCATTTTTCACATGGGAAACAGATCAGAAAAGTAATTAAGCTTGTCTGAGGTCACATTGCTATTAAGGGAAAGCCAAAATTTATCCCCTGGCAGTTTGACTTAACCACTAGGCTCGCTGTCTGCCTTTTTCTGAAAAGCTTTGTATGTCATGGTAAGAAGTTTAGATTTCAGGCTTGGCGCCTGTGGTTCAAGCGGCTAAGGCGCCAGCCACATACACCTGAGCTGGTGAGTTCGAATCCAGCCTGAGCCTGCCAAACAACAATGACAGCTGCAACCAAAAAAAAAAATAGCTGGGCGTTGTGATGGGTGCCGGCCATCCAAGCTACTGGGGAGGCTGAGGCAAGAGAATCGCTTAAGCCCAGGAGTTGGAGGTTGCTGTGAGCTGTGATGCCACGGCCCTCTACCCAGGGTGACAGCTTGAGGCTCTGTCTTAAAAAAAAAAAAAAGAAAAAAGGTTTGGACTTTGATCGTAGGTAACAAAGAACCAATGAAGATTTTTATTTTACTATTATTATTATTATTTATTTTTTTCTTTTTGCAGTTTTTGGCCAGGGCTGGGTTTGAACCTGCCACCTCCAGCATATGGGGCGGGCATCCTAATCCTTTGAGCCACAGGCACCTCCTATTTTATTCTTATTATTGTTGTTATTATTTTGAGACAGTCTCACTCTGTCACCCTGGGTAGAGTGCTGTGACATCACAACTCACAGCAACCTCAAACTCTTGTTCTCAAGAGCTCCTCTTGCAGGCCAGGTATGGTGGCTCATGTCTGTAATCCTAGCACTCTGGGAAGCAAGGTGGGTGGATTGCCTGAGCTCACAGGTTCAAGACCAGTCTGAGGCAGAGTGAGACCTTGTCTCTAAAAATAGCCGGTGTTGTGGAGGGCACCTTCTGCCTGTTGTGGAAGGCTCCCAGTTACATGGGAGGCTGAGGCAAGAGAATTGCTTAAGCCAAGAGTATGACATTGCTGTAAGCTGTGACGCCATGGCACTCTACTGAGGGCTACAGAGTCAGACTCTGTCTCAAAAAAAAAGAGAGAGTGAGCGAGCGAGATCCTCTTGCCTCAGCCTCTCAGGTAGCTGGGACTACAGGCACCCAGCTACTTTTGCTATGGCTCATCTTGACCTCCTGTAGCTCAACCCACCTGGCTTCCCAGAGTGCTAGAATTACCAAAGTGAGCCACTGTGCCCGGCCCAATGAAAAATTTTAAATAAAAGAGTGGCTTTATTAGATTAATTTAGGGGGAAGATTGCTTTGGTTGGATGAACTAGTAAGAAAAGAACAGTTACAAGGAGAATAGGGATGAGGCTATTCCTGTTATTCAGGGGTGAGGAGGACCTTCATTCATGATGGGTGCCAGTGAACACAGAGATCTGTATTAGTGTGACATTCCTAGAGTAAATGAACATAATCTGAGAATCCTGCAGGACACCTAAGTGGAGGTGGCAGTTGTAATACTGCTGTGCAGAGATTTGGCTAAAGATACAGATTAGTGAGTCATCTGCTTTATTGGCAGCAACTGCATCCTATGGCAATGGATTGCTCAGGTTAGCTGACCCAAGACACAGCCTTGGGGAACACCAGCATTTAAGCAATAGGCAGAAGAAGAGAAATAGCCCATAAAAATATAGAGAAAGACCAGTAAAACAGGTAGGAAGATAATTAAAATACAGAATAGAAAGCAATAAATACCATAAAAAAGGTACAAAGTAACGTGGGAGTTTAGAGGAGGATTGCCACTAAATATTTCTGAGTCTCTGTTAAGTCATCTGTGAAATTCGATTGGATTACGTGGTCTCTGAAGTCCCTTTTCTTTCTAAATCTTTGAATCTATTCAGTGTCCATCATGTGCCCCTTAATGTGGTGGATGACATGGAGAGGTACAAGGCACAACCTCTGCTCTAGAAGAGCTTTCCCTTTACTGGGGAACCTGCTCTGTACACACACACTGAACACACACACCCAAAGGAGATGAAGATCATTTACAATGAAGGGGTGAATTTTGTGGCATAGCCTGTAGGCTGCAAATCCAGAGAAGGAAGAGAGTCCAGTAATACGTGTATAGAAATTTCATGGCGGGGCGGCGCCTGTGGCTCAGTAAGTAGAGCGCCAGCCCCATATACCGAGGGTGGCAGGTTCGAACCTGGCCGCAGCCAAACTGCAACAACAAAAAAACAATAGCCAGGCGTTGTGACAGGTGCCTGTAGTCCCAGCTATTTGGGAGGCTGAGGCAAGAGAATCGCCTAAGCCCAAGAGCTGGAGGTTGCTGTGAGCTGTGACGCCATGGCACTCTACCGAGGGCGACAAAGTGAGACTCTGTCTCTAAAAAAGAAAGAAACTTCATGGAGGAAAAGAATATATATGGACTGGATGTGGACAGAGAATAACAACGTGGGTAGAAATAAAAGTGCCAGTTCACTTACCTGACTGAACTTGAACTGACTGAACTCACAGTTCAAATTCCTGGCTTTAAGCTATCCTCCTGCCTCAACCCTCCAAGTAGCTGGTATCACAGGTGTGCGCCACCACACCTGGCTAATTTTTCTATTTATTTATTTTATTTTATTTTTTTGAGGCAAAGTCTCACTTTGTCACCCTCCATAGACTGCGATGGCATTATAGCTCACAGCAACCTCAAACTCTTGGGCTCAAGTGATTCTCTTGCCTCAGGCTCTCAAGTAGCTAGGACTACACGTGTCCACCTCAACATCTGGCTAGTTTCAGAGACAGGGTCTCACTCTTGCCCAGGCTGGTCTTGAATTCCTGAGCTCAAGCAATCCACCTGCTTCTGCCTCCTAGAATGCTAGGATTACAGGCATGAGCCACCACACCTGGCTTTTATTTGTTTATTTTAGATAGAGTTCACTCAGTCACCCTGGTGTTGAAAACCACTGTGTCATCGCTCACAGCAACCTCAAACTCTTGGGCCCAAGTGATCCTCTTATCTCAGCTTCCTAAGTAGCTGGGACTGTACGTGCCCATAAAAATGCCCAGCTAGTTTTTTTTATTTTTAGTGGAAACTGGGTCTCACTTTTGCTCAGGCTGGTCTGGATATCCTGAGCTCAAGTGATTCTCCTGCCTAGGCCTCCCAGACTGCTAGGATTACAGAAGTGAGCCGCCATGCCCCAGGCAGAATATAGCTATTTTTACTGCACAAAATGTCTACTGGTATTATACTTTCTGCATTGCCAATCTCACACTATAGTGGCTGCTATGGTGTGCTGCTCAGTTACTCCCCTCCCTCCAAATCCGAGGCACTCATGCGTGCCCCTAGCTTCAGGGGAGGAGACAGCTGGTAGCTGGACTTGCCCTCAGATGAAGAGAATCACCTTGTCTAATGTCCCACCATCTTACCAAGAGAAACCTGCTGGCTGATGGGCTTTACAAAGGCCAAATCTTCCCCCTCCAGTTAAGAAAAACCTTCAAGTGTCATCCCAGCTCCAGGGCCTCCTGTAGGGATTGTTTGAAGCCTTTTTCCACATATGCAGCCCAGGTGAACATCTCCTGCTTGGTCCTGTTTCCAATACTCTTCCACAGGGTTGATCCTAAGAACATTCCCTAATAAATTTCCTACATTCTAATTTCCATCTCAGAGTTTATTTCCTGGGGAATCAAACTACAACACACATGATAATTATACTTTCCACTCAACTTTTCATCTCTGTTACTTAATGACAGAAAACATTTGTGACCCCAGAGTTTAGTTTCAGTGAGGTTCTTCAATAATTGTGACATTTGAGGTCAGGTTTGGTAGCTCAGCCCTGTAATCCTAGCCCTCAAGGCAGGTGGATTGCCTGAACTCAGGATTTCAAGAGCCTGAGCAAGAGAGTGACCCCGTAGGCGGGTGTGGTGTCACATGCCTGTAGTCCCACCTACTTGGGAGGCTGAGGCAAGAGGATTGCTCAAGCCTAGGAGTTTGAGGTTGCTGTGAACTATGACACCACAACACTCTACCCAGGATGACAGAGTGAGACTCTGTTTCAAATAATAATAATTTTGACATTTGTAGTTCAGGAAACTTCTTCCTTTTATAAAACCTGCAATATCTTTTATATGTTTTGTATGAACCAAAAAGAAAAACAACCCAAGAGTTTGAGGCTGCTGTGAGCTGTGATGCCATAGCACTCTACCAAGGGTGACAGAGTGAAACTCGGTCTCAAATAAATAAATAATAAAAATAGAAAAACCAGCCAGGCGTCCAGGCACCCGTAGTCCCAGCTACTCGGGAGGCTGGGGCAAAAGCATTGTCAAGCCCAAAGTTTGAGTTTGCTGTGAGCTTTGACGCTACAGCACTCTCACCAAGGGTGACAGAGTGAGGCTCTGTCTTAAAAAAGGGTGAAAAGAGAGAAATTGGCCATCTATAGTGCTAGAGGCCTATGCTACTGTTTTTGTTGTTATGATGTCTTCTTTTTTAAAATATCCTTTCCTCAGCAAGACTAATATATGCAGTTTCTGAAACAAACAACATTCTGTGCACTGTCAAGACTGAAGTAGATGAGTTTATATTGTATCTTTACAATACACACAAATTCTGTAACAGGAAACATGTATTGAAAGTGCTGGGTCTGCAATTGACAGATTGCCAAAGAACAAATTACATCCTGTGCTGTAATTAAGTATTCAACAATAATGAATACTAGGAGAAAATAGCAAAGTAGCAATTATACCAATTACAATTGATTAGTTGGTATTAACATAAAAAGATGTGCTCATTGTATTATACAATATTATGCCACAAAAAGGCTCTGATGTATTAAGATATTTGACTCCACTATAAAATCTCTTTTTATAATTGATTAAATTTAGCAAATTTGGAAGGATACCAGGAATTTGTATAACACTCATGATAAAATTTTATTTAGTTATGCTATATTTTCATTATTTTATGCTATTGTAGTTTCTAATTTTCTAATCTATTTTTTCTGTGTTACTGGAATACTAGCACTCCACTTTAAGAAACAGAACAAAGTAAGCCAAAGATATGTAATAACTGGGATGCATCAATACCCACTATTGTTTACTTTTTGTTAGAGATTGAGATTCAAGGTGGCAAGGCATCTGCTATTCTGTATATAAAGTAGGTTAGCAGGATAAGTTGGGAATCTTAGACTTTTCTGGTGAGTTGGAGATACATACATACATACATACATACATACATATATATATATATATTCATTTATTTATTTATTATTTATTTTTAAATTTATTTTTGAGACAGAGCCTCAAGCTGTTGCCCTGGGTAGAGTGCTGTGCATCATAGCTCACAGCAACCCCCAACTACTCCTTGGCTTAAATAATTCTCTTGGGTGGCGCCTGTGGCTCAAAGGAGTAGGGCACTGGCCCCATACGCCAGAGGTAGCGGGTTCAAATCCTGCCCCAGCTAAAAACTGCAAAAAATAAATAAAAGAATGTAATGACGAATGTGTGCACACTAATTAAAATAAATAAATAATTAAATAAATAAATAATTCTCTTGCCTCAGCCTCCCAAGTAGCTGGGACTACAAGTGCCCACCACAACACCCAGCTATTTTTTGGTTGCAGTTGTCGTTGTTGTTTGGCAGGCCCAGGCTGGATTCGAACCTGCCACCTTGAGCCACTTGAACTACAGGCGCTGAGCCATGGTGTCATAGCTCACAGCAGCCTCCAACAACTCTTGGGCTCAAGTGATTCTCCTGCCTCAACCTCCCAAGTAGCTGGGACTGTAGGCATCCACCACAATGCCCGGCTATTTTTTGGTTGCAATTGTCATTTTTGTTTAGCAGGCCCTGGCCAGGCTCAAACCCGCTACCTTTAGTGTATGTGGCAGGAGCCCTACTCACTGAACTACAGACACTGACCCAACACATAGAACTTTTTTTTTTTTTTTGAGACCAAGTCTCACTTTGTCACGCTAGGTAGAGCGCTGTGGTGGCATAGTTCACAGCAACTGCCAATGCTTGGGCTCAAGCGATTCTCTTGCCTCCTGAGTAGCGGGGACTACAGGTGCCCATCACAACACTGAGCTATTTTTAGAGATGAGGTCTCTCTCTGGCTCTGGCTGGTCTCGAATCTGTGAGCTCAGGCAATCCACCTGCTTTGGCCTCCCAGAGTGCTAGGATAACAGGTGTGAGTCACTGCAACTGGCTCAAGATACAGAACATTTATTATTATTTGGTTTTGAGACAGAGTCTCACTGTCACCCTGTGTAGAGTGCAGTGGCATCAACATAGTTCTCACTGCAGCTTCATACTCCTAAACTCCAGCCGTCCTCCTCCTGCCTCCGTCTCCTTAGCAGCTGGGACAACAGGCTCACACCACAACACCTAGTTTATACCTATTTTTGAGACTGCTCTCAATCTTGTCACTCAGGTTGGAGTGCAGTGACTCAATCAAAGTTTACTTAACATAACCTCAAACTCCTGGCCTCCAGATCCTTCTGCCTTAGCCTCTTTTTTTTTTTTTTTTTTTTTTTTTTTTGAGAAAGATTTTCACTATGTCATCCTCGGTAGAGTGCCATGGTGTTATGGCTCACAGCAACCTCAATCGGGCTTAAGCAATTCTTTTGCCTCAGCCTCTCAAGTAGGTGGGACTATAGGTACCCACCACGACGTCTGGCTATTTTTTTTTTTTTTTTAGAGACAGAGTCTCACTTTATTGCCCTCGGTAGAGTGCCCTGGTATCACAGCTCACAGCAACCTCCAACTCCTGGGCTTAGGCAATTCTCTTGCCTCAGCCTCCTGAGTAGCTGGTACTACAGGCGCCTGCTACAATGCCTGGCTATTTTATTGTTGCAATTTGGCCGGGGCCAGGTTTGAACCCACTACCCCTGGTATATGGGGCTAGGATCACCACCCCTGGTATATGGGGCGAGGGCCCTATCCACTGAGCCACAGGTGCTGCCCTTTTTTTTTTTTTCAGTTGTTGGCCGGGGCTGGGTTTGAACCTGCCACCTCTGGCATATGGGGCTGGTGCCCTACTCCGTTGAGCCACAGGCACCACCTTTATTTTTGTTTGTTTTTGAGACAGAGTTTCACTATGTCACCCTGGGCGCTACAGCTCACAGCAACTTCAAACTCTTGGGCTTAAGTGATTCTTTTGCCTCAGCCTCCCAAGTATCTGAGACTATAGGCACTCGCCACAATGCTGGGCTAATTTTTTGTTGGAGTTGTCATTGTTATTCAGCAGGCCGGGGCCGGGTTTGAACTCTCCAGCCTCAATGTATGTGGCTGGTGCCATAACTACCGAGCCACGTCTATTTTTGTAGTTGTTGTCATTGTTGCTTAGTAGGGCCCCAGCCGGGTTCAAACCCGCCAGCCTCCATGCATGTGGCCCGTGTCCTAACGACTGAGCTACAGACACCGAGCCTGCTTTAGCCTCTTAAGTAGCAGGAATTACAGGCACATGCTACTTTTGGCTGATTTTTGAAAAGCTTTTTTGTAGAGATGGGGATTTGGCTATGTTGCTCAGGTCTTTTTTTTTTTTTTTTGTAGAGACAGAATCTCATTTTGTCGCCCTTGGTAGACTGCCGGGGCGTCACACAGTTCACAAAAACCTCCAACTCCTGGGCTTAGGTGATTATCTTGCCTCAGCCTCCTGAGCTGTCATTGTTGTTTGACGGGCCTGGGCTGGATTTGAACCCACCAGCTCAGGTGTATATGGCTGGCGCCAAGCCTAATCCTCCATTTCATTAAAAATTAAAAATGGGACGAAGGCCAGGCATGGTGGTTCACACCTGTAATCCTAGCACTCTGGGAGGCTGAGGTGGGTGGATTTCTTGAGCTCAGGAGTTTAAGACCAACCTGAGCAAGAGTTGGAACTCGTCTCTACTAACAATAGTAAAACTAATTGGGTGTTGTGGCAGGTGCCTGTGGTCTCAGCTACTTGGGAGGCTGAAGCAAGAGAATCAATCAAGCCCAAGAGTTTGAGGTTGCTGTGAGCTGTGACTTCATTGCACTCTATCCAGGGGAACAGAGTAAGACTGTAGGAGACAGAGAACCAGGCTTATCTAAGTGGCCACTGGTTCTCGAGGGAGGCGCTGGGAAACGGACAATCTCCTAGCTAGCATGGAGATGTTTTGGTGCCTGGAGACAAGCCCTCAAGCAGCTGCAGATGTTAATGAGGTAAGATTCGTCCTCTTTAGCAAGCAGGTGTTACACACTGAACATTCCCAGGGTAGCAGGGTGGTAGCAGAGCTGCTGGGAGAGCATAGGGAAAAAAGAGCAGGTAGGGACCATTAAGCACGTGATCCTTGAGGGTCCCCTCACCTGTTGTATAATGCTTCAACAAAAGGCCAAGACAGAGGTTGCTTAGGGTTCCCTCCCTGCACCTTTGGGAAGCCCTCCTCTTGTAGGACTGTACCTTCAATCTGTGTCGTTTTTATTTGCATGGTGATGAGGTGCCACAGTGGGCACCGACATAACACTGTCTCAAAAAAAGAAAGTAAAAGTGGGGGGCTAAAATATGGATTAGAAGTTGTGTATGTTGTGGAGTTTGTGGAGCCTCACTCCTCAGTGACCTGGCTGGATCATTTGTTGGGAAAACCTCAACTTCAACTTCAGTAGATCTTTTCTCTTGACGTACACAGATTATCTGAAAGACTCTTCCAATTTCCTTCTGGGCAGAGGGTGGAGGATGGACAGATGAATCCTAACACTCAATTTGCATTCATTCACTTAATTTCTGTCTTCATGTGTAAGCCACTGTGCTTAGCCTGAAAGCTTTATTAATTTTTTTTGAGACAGAGCTTCAAGCTGTGCCCTGGGTAGAGTGCTGTGGCATCACAGCTCATAGCAACCTCCAACTCCTGGGCTCAAGCGATTCTCCTGCCTCTACCTCCCAAGTAGCTGGGACTACAGGTGCTTGCCACAATGCCCGGCTGTTTTTTGGTTATAGCCATCATTGTTGTTTGATGGGCCTGGGCTGGATCCGAACCTGACAGCTCAGGTGTATGTGGCTGGCGCCTTAGCCGCTTGAGCCACAGGAGCTGAGCCAGCCTAAAAGCTTTAAATAAAATTCTTGAATACAATACAGTAATTCTATGACATAATATTTATTTGTTTTTGAGACAGAGTCTCATTTTGTCACCCTTGGTAGAATGCCGTAGCGTAACAGCTCACAGCAACCTCAAACTCCTGGGCTTAAGCGATTCTCTTGCTTCTGCCCCACAAATAGCTGGGACTACAGGTGCCACAATGCCCAGCTATTTTTCAGAGGTGGGGTCTGCTCTTGTTCAGGCTGGTTCCAAACCTGTGAGCTTAGGCAATCCACCCACCTCAGCCACCCAGAGTGTTAAGATTATAGGTGTGAGCCACCCCACCTGGCTATGACATAATATTTTTCTAAGGTCATAGTTATCTTAAATGCCCAAAGTTTTCGTTATGGCTATAAAAATACCACATTAGAAAATTTTATTTTTGCTAAGATACACGAACAGAATTAACACAACAGTCCACATACTCTATGATTTCTAAACATTTAACTATCAACTGTTGCTTTGAGATGTTGCTCATAGTTCAGATGCATTCAGTGAAAACCCAACTTTTCTTCCTTTCTACACACAAGATTAATCTGTCTTTTCAGAAGTCTTGCCGGATGTTTTCTTTGTTTGCCTCTCCATGTTGCTGCTTGAGTTGATAGATTTCATTTTCTAGTTGCACAATAGTCCGTTCAATCTCATAATTCTTACTGACCAGGGACACCCAACTAGAAAAGGGAAAATTATTCAATGTAAATTCATTTAAAAAAATTTTCTTTTAAATGTATAAAATACCTGTTCACTCAGGGATATAACACTAACATTCATTTCTAATTTTCCATATTAAAAAGCGAGGTACAATTGTGGGAAAGAAGGTAAGGATATAGGACCTCTCTGTATTATTTCTTACAACTGCATTTAAATCTACAACCATCACAGAATAAGAAGTTTAATTTATGGAAGATAACATTAGGAATAGCAGGAGAGAATTAGGGAAATAGAAGAAACAGAAGACAACATTTAACTGGATTAATAAAAAAGGGACTGTTGGGTGGTGCCTGTTGCTCAGGGGGGAGGGTGCCAGCCCCATGTGCTGAGGGTGGTGAGTTTGAAAACACAGCTGGGAGTGGCACCTGTGGCTCAAAGGGGTAGGGTGCCAGGCCCATATGCCGGAGGTGGCAGGTTCAAACCCAGCCCCGGCCAAAAACTGCAAAAAAAAAAAAAAAAAAAGAAACACAGCTATAACATCATATTAACTTGAACAAAAATATGAAGAGACTGATAACCCAGGTGTATGGAGAGGAGGGTGGAATAAGAATGATGTGGGTGAAGAGAGGGGAAATAGCAAAGCAAAAAAGAAGAGAACTGAGGCTCGGCGCCCGTAGCACAATGTTATAGTGCCAGCCACATACACTGAGGGTGGCTGGTTCCAACCCAGCTGGGCCAGCTAAACAACGGCAACAAGAAAAAAATAGCCGGGCATTGTGGTGGGCGCCTATTGTTCCAGCTACATGGGAGGCTGAGGCAAAAGAATTGCTGGAACCTAAGAGACTGAGGTTGCTGTGAGCTGTGACACCACAGCTGTGACACCAAGGGTGACACAGTGAGTCTCTGTCTCAAAAAAAAAAGAAGAGAACTGATACCAAAATGCATGATTATATGATTATATTACAGGATTGGTATAAATGTATATACAGGGTGCCCTAAAAGCTGCCCCTAAAAGTTGCTATAAATAGGGAAAATGGACAACTGTAACTAAATTTTGCCTATGTATGGCGACTTTACAGGCAACTTTCAGGACACCCTGTATATGTGCATATAGGTAGACCATTTTGAAAAAAGTATAAACAAAAGGGAAAGGAACTGAGGGAAAAACAAATTATCAAGCAAAGGATGACTTTCTTCTGGGTCTTTGTAGTCAGAAAAATTAAAAAGACAAGTATGGAAATCTCTCTATAAGAAGTTCAGAGCGAGAAATACAGAACTAAAAATGGCACTGAGACCAGGATCATTTAGCATTGGCTCAATTCTTTTTTTCTTTTTTGAGAGTCTCACTATGTTACCCTTGGTAGAGTGCTATGGTGTCACGGCTCAAGAGTTTGACTCAACCTCAAACTCTTGGGCTTAAGGGATTCTCTTGCCTCAGCCTCCCAAGTAGCTGGGACTGCAGGTGCTCCCCACAACTGCCCAGCTGTTTTTTTGTTGCAGTTGTCATTGCTGTTCAGCTGGCCCAGGCTGGGTTCGAACCCGCCAGCCTGGGTGTATGTGGCTTGTCCTACTCACTGAGCTATGGGTGCTGCCCTGTTGGTTCGATTCTTTTCTTTTTTTCTTAGAGACAGTCTCACTTTGTCAGTCTTGGTAGAGTGCTGTCATGTCACAGCTCACAGTAACCTCCAGCTTTTGGGCTTAGGCGATTCTCTTGCCTCAGCCTCCTGAGTGGCTGGGACTACAGGAGCCTGCCACAATGCCCGGCTATTTTTTGTTGCATTTTGGCCTGGGCCAGGTTTGAACCTGTCACCCTTGGTATATGGGACTGGTGCCCTCACCAACTGAGCCACAGGTGCCGCCCTCAATACTCACTTTGACTCCATTTCCCTTAATTTAGATCCAGCTGTGAGTTGCATGTTCTTTCGCTGCCAGTTTAAATCTTGAATATGTTTTCTGTAAAAAATTATTTATACAATTTTATTACTTTTTTTTTTTTTTTTTTTGACAGAGTCTCACTTTTTTGCCCTCAGTAGAGGGCCATGGTATTGTAGCTCATAGCAACTTCAAACTCTTGGGCTCAAGTGATCCTTTGGCCTCAGTTTTTCATTATTTATTTTTATTTATTTATTTTTGAGACAGAGCCTGAAGCTCTTGCCCTGAGTGGAGTGCTGTGGCATCACAGCTCATAGCAACCTCCAACTCCTGGGCTCAAGTGATTCTCCTGCTTTCGCCTCCCAAGTAGCTAGGACTACAGGCATCTGCCACAATGCCTGGCTATTTTTTGGTTGCAGTCATCATTGTTGTTTGGAGGGCCTGCGCTGGATTCGAATCCACCAGCTCAGGTGTATGTGGCTGGTGCCTTGGCTGCTTGAGCAACAGGCGCCAAGCCTTTTTTATTTTTTTTTTGAGATGAAGTCTCACTATGCTGCCCTTGGTAGAGTGCTGGGACAGCACAGCTCATAGCAATCTCAAACTCTTAGGTTAAGTGATTGTCTTGCCTCAGCCTCCCAAGTAGCTGGGACTACAGGCACTGGCCACAACACCCAGTTATTTTTTTTGGTTGTTGTTGGGGTCGTTATTAGTTAGCTGGCCTGGGCTGGGTTCTAACCTGCCACTCCTGGTATGTGGGCGGCACCCTACTCACGGAGCTACGGGCGCTGCCCAGTTTTTCATTTTTAGTAGAGATGAGGTCTCATTCTTGCTCATGCTGGTCTCAAACTCCTGAGGTTAAGCAATCTACCCATCTCAGCCTCCCAGAGTGCTAGGATTATAGGTGTGAGCTATATCGCCTGGCCAATTTAAGACTAAAATCAACAGAAAAAATAATCAATGTAAAAGAATATCTTAATCTCCTGAGAATGAATATATGTAGAGTTATAAACTAAATGTAGGAATTTCTCCATCCCCAAGTACTAGTACTCTTACTAACCACACATAATTTTTTTTTTTTTTTTTTTGAGACAGAGCCTCAAGCTGTTGCCCTGGGTAGAGTGTCATGGCATCACAGCTCACAGCAACCTCCAACTCCTGGGCTCAAGCTAGTCTCCTGCCTCCGCCTCCCAAATAGGTGGGACTATAGGTGCCTCCAACAACGCCTGGCTATTTTTTGGTTGCAGCTGTCATCATTGTTTTGGTGGGCCTGGGCTGGATTCGAAACCGCCAGTTCAGGTGTATGTGGCTGGCGCCTTAGGGGCTTGAGCCACAGGCGCTGAACCAATAATTTTTGTTGTTGTTGCAGTTTGAACCTGCCACCCTCGGTGTATGGGGCCGGTGCCCTACCTAGTGAGCAACAGGTGCTTCCCATAACCACAGATAATTATAGGAATTAACTTCCTTCTAATTACATTTTTTCCCTTCTAATTACATTTCAATTACAAATTTTATAGAACATGGTCACTGTCAAAAATCTAGAACACACACAAATACAGATTATAAATCTCAAGTCTTGCCTCCCATGCATGTCTCCTTTCTTTTTGAGACTCAGTGTTTCCCTCAGTTCTTTTTCCCTTGAACCCATCTTGAACCCGTGAATTCCAGTAATCCACCTGCCTCAGCCTCCCAAGCGCTAGGATTACAGGCCTGAGCCACCACAACTGGCCAACTTTTCCTCCTCTAAAAATTGTTTTTTTATGTTTGTAGACTTACAAAGAAAAATGGCCTGACAGAGATGTTTTCTGGGTCTTAGCCCTGTTTGTCCTGCTAGGGTAACCCAGTGCCAGACACCAGTCAAGAAAGAGTGGATCAGTTGTTTACTTTCATGTGACACAGTTGTGATGGTTTCTTTTCCCCGATTTTAATTTATTAAGGGTTCACTTAAATTTTGGCTAGGCATGGTGGTGCATGCCTGTAGTTTCAGCTACTTGGGAGGCTGAGGCAGGAGGATACTTTAACCCAAGAGTTTGAGGTTGCTGTGAGCTACAATATTGCCACTGCACTCTAGCCTGGGCAACAGAGTAAGACTTTGTCTCAAAACAAAACACCACACACAAAAACTTTAAAATAATAGGAAATGTGTAGCACCTGTAGCACAGTGGTTACAGAGCCAGCCACATACACGGAGGTTGGTGGGTTCAATCCCAGCTCAGGCTAAACAACAACAAATGCAACAAAAAATAGCTGGGTATTGTGGCAGGCACTTATAGTCCCAGCTACTTGGGAAGCTGAGGCAAGAGAATTGCTTAAGCCCAAGAGTTTGAGTTTGCTATGAGCTGTGACGCCACAGCACTCTAGCAAGGGTGACATAGTGAGACTCTGTCTCAAAAAAAAATTAAATAAATAAATAAATAAATAAATAAAATAAAATAAAATATGGACAACGCCTGTGGCTCGCTGGGTAGGGCATAGGCCCCATATACTGAGGGTGGAGGGTTCGAACCTGGCCCTGGCCAATCTAACAAAAAATAGCAGGGCGCTGTGGTGGGCACCCGTAGACCCAGCTACTTGGGAGGCTGAGGTGAGAGAATCACCTAAGCCCAGGAGCTGGAGGTTGCTGTGAGCTGTGACACCACAGCACTCTGAGGGTGACATAAAATAAAACAAAGAAGAGAATTTCAATTTACCTTAACTTCTGAAGCTCTTTCTGTGCATGTTCAATCATATGAACTAGATTTCTAAAATGGAAAAGAAGAAAATTACATTAAGGTACATTCAAATCTAATAGTATCCAGTAAAAGTGAACTACCAAGGTCCTCAAACTACGGCCCGCGGGCCACATGCAGCGTTGTGATTGTATTTGTTCCTGTTTTGTTTTACTTCAAAATAAGATATGTGCAGTATGCATAGAAATTTGTTCATAGTTGTTTTTTTTTTTTAAACTATAGTCCGGCCCTCCAACGGTCTGAGGGACAGTGAATTGGCTCCCTGTTTAAAAAGTTTGAGGACGCCTGATGTAGTCCATACAAAGTTTTTCTGCTAAAATAATAAACATTAGCTGGGTGCAGTGGCTTGCATCTGTAATCCTAGCACTCTGTGAGGCTGAGGTAGAAGGAGGAATTGGAGACCAGTCTAAGCAACAGTGAGACCCTGACTAACAAAAATAGAAAAATTAGCCAGGTGTTGTGGTTGGTGCCCGTACTCCCAGCCACTGAGGAGGCCGAGGAAAGAAGATGCCTGAGCCCAAGAGTTTGAGGTTGCTCTGAGGTATAATGCCATAGCACTCTACCCAGGGTGATAGAGTGAGACTCTGTCTTAAAAAAAAAAAAAAAAAAAAAAAAAAAGTGGGTTGCTGGGCATGCACTTTTCCAGTGGAAGTTAACCAAGGAGATGCTCTGCATTCTTGCTTTAGCTCTCAAACATCCTGTCTCCAGACAGGATGGAGTTTACTTTCCAAGTCTGGCATTGTTTAGTGGGGTGGTCTCAATCAAGTTACTTTGCATGTCTGAACTGTTAAGTACTACACAAAAAATGTGGCCCTTAGGTTAATGTAGGTCCTCTTGATACTCCAAATTGCTAGGTGGTTCTCAAAGTAGTGGTCTTTTAAATTTTTTTTTTGAGACAGTCTCAAGCTGTCACCCTGGGTAGAAGCTGTGGCATCACAGGTCACAGCAACCTCAAATTCTTGGGCTTAAGTGATTCTCTTGCCTCAGCCTCCCAAGTAGCTGGGACTACAGGCACCCATCACAATGCCCGGCCATTTTTTGGTTGCAGTTGTCATTGTTGCTTAGCAGACCCAGGTTGGTTTGAACCCCCACCCTAGGTGTATGTGGCCAGTGCCCTTGCCGACTGAGCTACAGGCGCCACCAATGTAGTGGTCTTATTATATAAATTATAGTTCTAGAATGGGATCCCAAGTCAAAGTCTAGTTATATGATTTTTTTTTTTTTTTTTTGAGGCAGAGTCTCACTCTGTCCCCCTGGGTAGAGTGCCCTGGTGTCACAGCTCATAGCAACCTCAAACTCTTGGGCTCAAGAGATCCTCTTGCAGCGGCGCTTGCCTCATACACCAAGGCTGGTAGGTTCAAACCTTGCCCAGGCTAGGTAAACAACGACAACAACAACCCAAAAATAGCCAGGTGTTGTGGCGGGTGACTGTAGTCCCACAGGGTCTCACTACTGCTCAGGCTCGTCTCGAACTCCTGAGGTCAGGCAATTCACCCACCTCGGCCTTCCGGAGTGCTGGATTACAGGCATCAAGCCATAACACCTGGCCTACTTTTTCTTTTGAGACAGAGTCTCACTTCGTCAATCTTGGTGGAGTGCTGTGGCATTATAGCTCACAGCAACCTCAAACTCTTGGGCTCAAGTGATCCTCTTGCCTCAGCTTTCCAAGTAGCTGGGATTATAGGAACCTACTACAATGCTCAGTTAGTTTTTGAGACGGGGTCTTGCTCTTGCTCAGGGTGGGCTCAAACAATCCATCTGCCTCGGTCTCCAGAGTGCTAGGATTACAGGTGTGAGCCACTGTGCTGGCCTTTAGCTATATTATTTCCCTACCCTACCTCCCAAACTTTTAAAAAATATTAAAATTTTCAGTGGGATGGGTTTTACCAAAAGAGAAAAAAGAAAGTTTCTTACTCATTATATACTTTCCAGGCATTACATCCATGCTGTGACATCAGTTCCAAATTCTCAATTCGAACTGCCTGATGCTCTAACTGGGCCATAGAATTGTTTACACATTCTTGCCATGCTGTAATGTCGTTTTTCTGGCCTGAAGAAGGAGCTGGAAGTTCATATCTGAAATTAATCAACAAAATAAATAAAGCATATATAATGTCAAGTCTTTATTATCTCTTTCCAACAGAATGCCCCATGGGCTTATGGACATTTCAAAAACTACAGAAAACAGAGTGGCGCCTGTGGCTCAGTGAGTAGGGCACCAGCCCCATGTACCGAGGGTGGTGGGTTCAAACCCAGCCCTGGCCAAACTGCAAAAAAAAAAAAAAAATAGCCAGATGTTGTGGCGTGCGCCTGTGGTCCTAAGCTACTCAGGAGGCTGAGGCAAGAGACTCACCAAAGCCCAAGAGTTGGAGGTTGCTGTGAGCTGTGTGATGCCACAGCACTCTACCAAGGTCGATAAAGTGGGACTGTCTCTACAAACAAAACAAAACAAAACAAAAAACTACAGAAAACTGAAGATGCAAACCTATAATAAAAAATCTATAGGCTGGGCATGGTGGCTCACACTACAACCCCAGCACTCTAGGAGACCAAGGTGGGAGGATCCTTTGAGCTCAGGAGTTTGAGGCCAGCCCTACATGAGCCAGACTCCACCTCTACTAACAATAGAAAAATTAGCAGCAAGTTAGGGTGGGTGCCTACAGTCACAGCTATGTGGGAGGCTGAGGCAGGAGGGTTGATTAAACTTAGGAGTTTGAGGTCCCTGTGAACTAGGCTTAGGCCAGTGGTTCTCAATCTGTGGGTTGTGACCCCTTTGGGGTTCAAACGTCCCTTTCACAGGGGTCACCTAAGACCATCCTGCATATCAGATATTTACATTACGATCCATAACAGTAGCAAAATTACAATTATGAAGTAGCAACGAAAATAATTTTATTTTCGTTGGGGGTCACCACAACATGAGGAATTGTATTAAAGGGTGGGGGTCACCACAACATGAGGAATTGTATTAAAGGGTCACAGCATTAGGAAAATTGAGAACCACTGGCTAAGGCAATGGCACTCTAGTTGGGGCAACAGAGTGAGATTCTGTCTCAAAAACCCCCCCCCCCCCCACACCTATATATCCTAGGCGTCAATTTACAAACAAAATTTAGCACCATTATATACAGTAACAACTATTCACTTCAATGTGATCTGGTTAAATAAGCTATTATTACATTTATACATAAATAAATGTTATGCTAGCTATTAAATGATATTATTGAAAAATAACTAATAGTACTAAGATACATTAGGGAAAAAAGTAGGTTGTAAAAAATTTGACTACCAGTTTTATAAAATACCCATAACCACCCATTCACTAAGGTAACCATACCCTCTGTAGAGGAAAATAATGGTAAAGGATATAATAATTTTTTACATTCAGACCCCACTCCATTACCTTACCATACTACCCAGTCCTTCAACACTGCCAACAGAGCCATCTCAGCTCATTGTTATTACAAACTAAATTTGAATTTCAATTTTAACTCTTACCGTTTCATACTGAGCAATTCAATTGGTTGTCGAGCAGCCAGTCTTTCAAATTCATTCCTCATTATGTCAGTCTGATGTATAAATAAGAGAAATAATTATTTCCATGATCAAAATCATATTCGCAAACTAAATGTAATAATCACTGAACAGGCCAGGCGAAGTGGCTCTTGCCTATAATCCTAGCACTGTGGCAGGCTGAGGCAGGTGGATTGCTTGAGCTCAGGAGTTCGAGACTAGCCTGAGCAATAGCAAGATCCTGTCTCTGCTAAAAATAGAAAAACTAGCTGTGCATTGTGGTGGGTGCCCGTAGTCCCAGCTACTCAGGGGGATGAGGCAAAAGGATTGCTTGAGCCCAAGAGTTTGAGGTTGCTATGAGCTATGATGTCACAGCACTGGAGGTTGACATAGTGAGACTGTTTCCAAAAAATTAAAAAAAAACCATCACAAAAATACCCCAAATCAATTAAATAATAGGTTTAAACTATGTGGGTATTTATTCTTTTTTATTTTTGAGAGTCTTGCTCTGTTACCCAGGATAAAGTGCTGTCGCATTATAGCTCACTGCAACCCCAAACTCCTGGGTTCAACCTATCCTTCTGCCTTAGCCTGGGAGAGTAGCCTAGGGACTACTGGTGACAACATCACCTGGCTAATTTTTCTATTTTTTTTTTTAGACAGAATGTCACTTTGTCGTACTCAGTACCAGAATGTTGTGGCGTCATAATTCACAGCATCTTTAAACTCTTGGGCTCAAGTGATCCCCTTGCCTCAGCCTCTAGATTAGTTAGGAGTACCAGCATTCATCACAATGCCTGGCTATTTTTAAAGGCTGGGTCTCGCGCTTGCTCAGGCTGGTGTTGAATTCATGAGCTCAAGCAATCCACCCACCTTGGCCTCCCATAGTGCTAGGATTATAGGCATGAGCCACTGCACCCAAACTAATTTTTCTATTTATAGAGGCTAGTCTTGTACTCCTGAGTTCAAGGGTTCCTCCCACCTTGGCATCCCAGGGTGCTAGGAATACTGATGTGAGCCACCTCTCTTGGCATAGGTATTTATAATGGATCATTTTCCTTCCCTTAATTCTCTGGGTTAAATGCTCTCTAGGAGGCCAGTGTCTGTGGCTCAGTGGGGAGGACACCTGCCCCATATAATGAGGGTGGCTGTTTTGAACCAGGCCCCAGGCCAAACTGTAACAACAATAGCCAGGCATTGTGGCAGGTACCTGTAGTCCCAGCTACTTGGGAGGCTGAGGCAAGAGAATCACCTGAGTCCAGGAGGTTGCTGTGAGCTGTGATGCAACAGCACTCTACTGAGGGCGATAAAGTGAGACTCTGTCTTTAAAAAAAAAAAAAAAAAAAAAAGAAAGAAAAAAAATGCTCGCTAGGTTACCTGGAGAAGAATCTCCCAGCCCCACCCTACACACATATTATCTATTTATTTTGAGACACAGTCTCACTTTGTTGCACTTGGTAGAGTGCTATCACATCATAGCTCACAGCAAACTCAAACTCTTGGGCTCAGGAGATCCTCGTCTCAGTTTTTCTATTTTTAGTAGAGCCAAGGTCTCATACTTGCTTGGGCTGGTCTTGAACTCGCGAGCTCAAATGATCCACTTGCCTTGGCTTCCCAGATTGCTAGGAAGTGAGCTACCAGGCCCACCTCCACACACACATTTTAATTCCATATTCCATATTGAGTAGCAAAGGTAGTATACAGGTTGTCCACAAATTTTGTGTACAATTCACTATGTTAAACTATTTTAAATTGCACATGAACTTTATGTTCACCCTGTATATAAAGAAACCCAGAGAAAAAGATTAATTTTAAATGAGTAGTTCTCAATCTCAGCAGCATAGAAGAATCACTTAGGAATGCTATGGTGTGAAAATTTGTCCCCTCTGAAACTCATGTTCAAACTTAATCCCCAATGTAATACAGTATTAACACATGGGTCTGCAAGAGGCAGTGAGAGTCCAGGTGCAGTTGCTCACACCTGTAATCCTAACACCCTGGGAGACTGAGGTAGGTGGATTGACTGAACTCAGGAGTTCAAGACCAGCCTGAGCAAGAGTGAAACCCTATCTCTAATAAAAACAGAAACACTAGTTGGGCATTGTCATAAGTTCCTGTAGTCCCAGATACTTGGGAGGCTGAGGCAAGAGGATGCTTTCAGCCAAAGAATTTGAGGTTGAGGTTGGGCAAGGTGGCTCAAGCCTGTAATCCTAGCACTCTGGGAGGTCAAGACGGGTGGGTTACCTGAGCTCAGAGTTCCAGACCAGCCTCAGCAAGAGTGAGACCCTGTCTCTAAAAACAGCCAGGCATTGTGGTGGACGCCTATAGTCCCAGCTACTCGGGAAGCTGAGGCAAGAGAATCGCCTAAGCCCAAGAGCTAGAGGTTGCTGTGAGCTGTGATGCCACAGCACTCTACTGAGGGCAACATAATGATACTCTGTCTCAAAAAAAACAAAACAAAACAACAACTTTGAATGTGCTTATTGTGTGCCAGGCACTGTTCTAGGCAATAGACAAAAAATTTCCCTGCTCGTGAAACAGCATTCTTTCCTGAGATAGGCCTTCCTTGACCATCTGATCTAGTCACCCAACCACTCTATCATATCACTACTGTAATTTCTCTGTATTTATCAATCTGGTATCTTCTGATTTATTTTTACACTCTAGAATGTAAGGTCAATGAAAGTCTGGACCATTCCTATCCTGTTCTCCAATATCCAGCATAGAATAGGCCTTCATAAATAGCTGTTAAATGAATCAATGGAACAATAGTTTCAAAGGCAATCTGAAGAATAGTTAAGGTCTTTGTCAACTGGCGTATCTAAGCCACAAGTTTCCCACCTAAAAGAAAATGAGAATAATAAACAAACATAATTACATAGTTTAGTTAAATAATTAGAGATTTGGTCTTTGATCATAGCTCACCACAGCTTCAAACTCCTGGGCTTCCACTTGCCTCAGCATCCTCATCCCAAAGTAGCTGGAGTTGCACATCTCTATTCTTGACTAACTTTTAAGTTTTTCTGTAGAGACACAGGGTCTTGGTACATTGCCCAGGCTTATCCTGAAATCCTGGCCTCAAGTGATCCTTTGAAAGTGCTGGTAGCAGTGTCCCTGGCTACCTGGCCAAGTGATCCTTCGAAAGTGCTGGTAACAGTGTCCCTGGCTACCTGGCCTCAAGTGATCCTTCGAAAGTGCTGGTAGCAGTGTCTTTTTTTCTTTTTTTGAGACAGAGTCTCACTGGTAGAGTGCCTTGGTGTCCTCACAGCTCACTGCAACCTCCAATTCCTGGGATCTAGAGATCCTCTTGTCTCTGTCTCCTGAGTATCTGTGATTACAGGTGCCTGCCAAAATGCCTGGCTATTTTTAGAGATGGGTCTCACTCTTGCTCAGGCTGGTCTTAAACTCCTCAGCTCAGGCAATCCACACGTCTCAGCCTACCAGAGTGCTAGGATTACAGGCATGAGCTGCCTCACCTGTACTACTTTTTTTTTTTTGAGACAGAGTTTCACTTTGTCACCCTTGGCAGAGTACCATAGCATCATAGCTCACAGCAACCTCAAACTCTTGGGCTTAAGCAATTCTCTTGCTTCCAGCCTCCCAAGTAGCTGGGACTACAGGCACCCTCCACAATGGCCAGTTATTTTTAGAGATGAGGGTCTCACTCTTGCTCAGGCTGGTCTGCAACTCCTGAGCCCAGGCAATCTATCCACCTCGGCCTCCCAGAGTACTAGGATTACAGGCATAAGCCATCTTGCCCGGCCCAGTGTACATTTAGCTCTTTTTTTTTTTTTTTTTTTTTAATAGAGACAGAGTCTCACTTTATGGCCCTTTGGTAGAGTGCCATGGCATCACATAGCTCACAGCAATCTCCAGCTCCTGGGCTTAAGTGATTTTCTTGCCTCAGCCTCCTGAGTAGCTGGGACTACAGGCGTACGCCACAATGTCCGGCTATTTTTTTGTTGCAGTTCGGTGGGGCTGGGTTTGAACCCGCCACCCTCGGCATATGGGGCCGGCGCCCTACTCACTGAGCCACAGGCGCCATCCTACATTTAGCTCTTAATGTGGTTAACATCTACAGTTAAGTAACAACACTTAGAACTAAGTACAGGAACCACCTTTCTCCTGCTTAAAACTTAGTCAACATTTTTTTTGTTACTTCAATATAAATAATCTTTTCACGAATAAATTATTCCACAAATGGGGGAGGGAACCCAGATACATACATACTGAAATGTCTCAATCCAAGAATTTATGTATTTTGAGATAAGGTTTTGCTCTGTTACTGAAGTCGTGTCATAGCTCAATACAAACTCAAACTCCTGGGGTCAAGGCAGGAGTTTCTGCCTCAGCATCCTCCCCCCAAAGTAGCTGGGACTGAAGCCTGGGGTACCATGCCTGGCTAATTTTTTCACTTTTCTTTTGAGACAGAGTCTCACTTTGTTGCCCTTGGTAGAGTGCTGTGGTATCATAGCTCACAGAAACCTCAAACTCTTCGGCTTGAGCAATTCTCCAGCCTCAGTCTCCCAAGTAGGTGGGACTATGGGCATCTGCCACAAGGCCTGGCTATTTTTAGAGACGAGGTCTCCTTCTGGCTCAGGCAATCCACCCCCCTTGCCTCCCAGAGTGCTGGGATTATAGGAGTGAGCCACTTCACCCGGCCCTCATTTTTTGTTTTGAGGATGGTCTCCCAATGTTGCATAGGCTGGCCTCCAACTCCTTGGCCTCCCAAAGTACTACGATTACAGGTGTAAGCCATAGTGCTCAGCCTGAATCCAGTAATTTAGAAATGTTATTTTACATTTGATTGAGCTTATTAGATTCTAACTAATATCTTGGGTGCACTTCCAGGTTAAACATCTAAAATAGTATGTATTTAGATGTGGTCTGTCCATTCATTCGCACACAACTGGTAAACATCTAGGGTTTGATATCACGAATATTCTCCAGTGGCTCCAGAAGAGATAAGTAATTCAGGTCATCCATATTACAAAACGCCAGATTACTTGCTGCAGGGTAGAAACTAGAGACTAGAGAATTCCTTTGAGAATTTACTAGTCTCAAAGAAAAGTGTACACACAAATTTTTCTATTAAGTGAGAGAGTTCATGGAGCCCCAACAAGTCATTGTCAGAATAAGAACCCCAGAGAAAGCTTATGTATCTTACCTATTTTCAACAGACTGTATCTATGTGACAGGTAATAGTTAAGCAAGCAGTGGTTAAAGACGGTATTTTAATTTCACTTTTATTATCAACTAAAACTCTCAATCCAAAATTAAAGTTCACGAGAATACTCCTTCATTCCTGGGCTCAAGACATCACACTTACTTCAAAAGCAGAATAATCCGGGGCTGTGAGGTAGCTGAGGTAGTTCTTAGTTGGTCGGTATCTGCGGGTTTCCTCTTCCACCAGCGCGGCAGCCTAAGAACAAGGACAAGAGCCATGGTAGCTGCGGCAAAGTGTAACGTGCTTCTTTCAGGACTAGGCCAGAGAGCGCTGAGTCACCTCCACAAACACCCCGTACTCACCGCTTCCCGCACACCAGGCGCTTCATAACCTTGATCAAAATACGGCAGTGCATCCACCACAACCTCTCCAGCCACCAAACCGGTGCCCGCCATTACCGGACCCTACGCTGGTCTGCGCTAAGTTTGCGCAGGCTCAGTGGCATTTAATGATTGCCGGTGCCTAACACTGACGTAATCCACGTCGCCTGCGCACTAGTCTTGGCGCATGCTCAGTTGCTAAGTCTGAAGGCGCGATAGCTGGCTAGCTAGAAATTGCCGGGCTAATTTGGGGCAGACATGATGTCACATCCTGGATTCCGCGTCCGCGGAGGCGCTCAACTGCCGGTACAGTGGTTGCTACACTTTTTTCCCGACAGTGGCCGCGATTTGGCGGATTTGGGACTTTTCCTTTCCTTCAGAAGGTTGATGTCTGGAAGGAAAACGCTTTAGAATTTTTGACAGGAACTAGCAGCAGGATTTGGCGGGGAAGGACAAACTGGTTTCCCGGCGCATTCCCCTTTTACTTTCTTCTCTTAAAACTTAGCTATTGTGAATAGGGCTGCAATAAATATTCTGGTACAAATATCTTTGTTATATGATTTTTGGTCTTCTGGGTATATGCGCAGCAGAGGAATTATAGGACTGAATGGTAGGTCTATTTTTAGATCTTTAAGTGTTCTCCAGATATCTTTCCAAAAGGAATGTATTAATTTACATTCCCACCAGCAGTGTAAAAGTGTTCCCTATTCTATTTTGGAAAACATCTCCAAGTACTTTCATTGAAATAAGTTCACTCATTAAAAGTATAAAATTATGTGTTTCTTAGTATAGTCCCACAATTGTACAGCTATCATCACAATCTAATTTTAAAACTTTGCTTCTTCCCCCACACAAAGCATGTTAATATCTACTTGCAGTTACTTTCTCTACCACACCGCCCTTCCAGGCTGCTCTATACACCTAGAAGACAATTGACCCTGTCTTAATGTTTCTTCTGAGTTCATTTATGCTATGTCTAGTCTTTTTTAATTGGAATTTTCCCCTTATCATAATGATTTTAAGGTTAATTTGCACTGTAACATATATGAGCACTTCATTTCTTTTGATTGTTGAATAACATTTCATCCTGGGAATATAGCACTTTATATGTATCCACTCATCTTTAAATCCCATTATTAGTCATGAAGATCTTCCCTGCTCATCTAAGATTTTTTTTTTTCCATGTTCTTGTAGTTAGGGTGGGGCTGGGTTTTAAACTGTTGTATAAGGGCTGTGTCCTGCTTACAGGTGCCTCCCATTAGCTAGTATTTTAAAAATATTTTATTTAAAGATATGTTGCCTCTGTCTAAAGCCTTTTCTTTGTATCTTGAAGCAAATATGTGATTTTCCTTATTGAGTCTATTAATATAGTGTTTTCTATTAGTTGAATAATCTATATTGAGCTGGACTGGGAATCCTGGTACTAAATCCTATTTGGGAATCATGCATAAAATATTATGCATACTACTAGACTTTTCCTGCACCTCTACAGTGTCTCTCTTATTGATTAGTTACTGTGTTTCCCCCTTTGCATCAAAAAAATAAACTCATACCATTCTAGCTGAAGAAAATACCAGCCAGTTGCTAAGCTCAAGTGATCATTCTTCATTTATGCTTCTCAGCATCTGAGAGTACAGCACCATGCTACTACTCTTGGAAAAGTTTTGCACTTATTTCTTAGACCCATGAGGTTTACTATTTTGTTCAAACTTAGTGGCTCCAAACTATAATCTCAGCACCCTGGCATGCTGAGATGAGTGGAGTTATTGAGGGGGAGCTGAGAATTGACTGAACAAGTGTCAGATCCTGTCTCTAATAAAAAATAATCACCTAGGCATTGTCATGGGCACCCGTACTCCTAGGCATATAGGAGTCTCAGGCAGGAGGAAAAACGAAAAACTAGCATAGGCCACATATAGAAAAAGTGTCTCAAAAATACCCATAAACTCATGCACAGACAAATCAAGAAACCAAGCAACAAATATTTTTATCATCTTAAAAGACCAAAATTACCTAGATGGTTCAAGCAAAGAGGACATGCTTCAGACCTGTGAAACTATGACCAAGTTGAGTATGTAGATGTTCATATTACATTTTTAGCTTCTCTTAAATGGATGTTTTTGTGTAGGTGAAAAATATTCCAAAATCAAAGTTTGGAGTGGTTGCTCACATCTGTAATGCTAACACTCTGGGAGGCAGAATCTGGTGGACCTAAGTAACTGGGCACTGTGGGGGAGACCCTGGACTCCAAGATCCTGAGAGGGCTGAGGATATAGGAACTATTGAACCCTGGAGTTTGAGATTAGAGTTAGCTCAGATGATGTCAAGGCATTCTATTCAGGTAAAAAGAATCAGACACTGCCTAAAGAAAAAAAAATAAAAACTTTGGTAGAATACAAAAATGTCCCTTCCATGTCAATTTATTGTAACCTGTGAGTGAGCAGGGAGAGAGGGTTCAATGTCTCTCAAGTCCTCTCACACCTTGGGTATTTCTTATGCTGGGAGCATTTGAGCACCTCAAGTTTTGTAGAATATTGTCAAGTTGCTTTACTGAAGTAAGTAGTTCATCCTTTCATACTATACACTTCTTTTTTATAGTACAGTCACACCATTTTACAGATATCATCAAAATCTAATTTTAGATCATTGTTTTCTCCTCACACACAAAGAACATCAGTACCTATTGGCAATCACTTTCATCTTTCCCTCCACCCTCCCTCACCTGCCCCCTACTCCTGGCAGAAAATTAGACGTCCTAATGTTTTCTTCTGAGTTTAGTTATGCTCTGTGTTTTTTTTTTTTTTTATACATGGCTTTGTTCCCTTATCATAATGATTTTAAGGTTTATTTCTATTGTAACATAAATGTGCACTTAATTCCTTTTGATTGTTGAAAAATATTCCATTATGTGAATATAGCAAGTTATATGTATTTGATCATCTGTAAATTTCATTAATAGTTCTGAAGATTTTCCCTTCTTGTCTAAGATTTTTAAAAGACTTTATCAACAAGATTTACTGCCTCTATTAATACCCTTTTCAGTTTCATTTTAGGTGATTGTGTGGTTTTCCTTACTGTTTCTAATAAGATGGTGCGTTCTATTAGTTAATTATTCCACAAATAGGTAGACCGGCAATCCTGGTAATATATCCAATTTGGGATACATGTACAAAATATTTGTATGTAACTGGTCTTTTTCTGCACCTTTGCAGTGTATATCTTGTAGATTTGATCATGTATTTCCCAGAAAATACATTGGTACCACAAAAGCTCAAGAAAATGTAAGCTGCTGACCTCAAGTGGACCTCTTGAGTGTATGCTTCTCAATAACTGAAAGTAAATTCCCATGCCACTACTGATGAGGACAATTTGCACTTATTTCTTGGACAATGGAAGTCTTACTATGTTGCTCAATCTGTTCTGAAACCCCTTAGTAGCCAACGATTTTTCTGCCTTGGCATGAGAAATTGCTGGGACTGTAGGTGTGAGCTATAGTTCTTATCCATGGTTATGTTTTGGTGATTTTTTTTCCTATTTTCCTCATAAATAACAACCCATGGAATAAAAAGTAACAACTCTAATCAGATATAACACACACACTCCACAATTCAACCATTTCAAGTATTGAGGTAAATATTACACATTCAGGGATCACTTGCATATTTTGTTTGTTTGTTACTAGAGAAGTTTCCCTTAAGGTGTACAGGAGAGTGATAGAAGAAAGAAAAAAATAAAGTAAAAAAAGAGTGAAGAGAGCAAGCAAATGAGTGATAGAGAATTAGTGGAAGGAAGGATAAGTGAGGTGGGGCAGAGGGAGAGATAGAGGGCAGGAAACCAACAAAGATAAAATGATGAAACTTCATGGCTCACACCTATATAATTCTAACTTTCTGTAAGCCTGAGATGAGTGGAGTTCTTGAAAGAATGAGTGCTTTAAGCTGACAGAGCATGACTCAGAAACTTTCTTTACTAAAAAGTGAAAAATTATTTAGGCATTGTGACAAGAATCTGTATTCCCAGCCACAAGGGAGTCTCAGTCAGGAGGATTGCCACAATCCTTGAGTTTGATATTGATATGGTGTAGGCTAAGGATACGAAAGACAAGGATGGGCCACACACAGAAACCATATCTCCAAAATACCCATACACACACCCATGCACAGACAAACCAACAAACCAACAAACTAACATTTTCATCATGCAAAAAGACCAGAATTACCTTGATGGTTCAAGCAAAGTAGATGTACTTAAGACCTGTGAATCTATGAACAAATGGGGAATTTAGCCAGGCATAGTAAATTTGTAACCTTCTCCCAAATGAATGTTTAGTGGTAAATGTTAAGCAGGTTCTTGGAATAGCATCCCACGGGCATTGCCTGCTGCTCATTGGCTAGGGCACTGGCCCCATATTGCAAGGGTGGTGAGTTTGAACCTTGAACCAGCCAAACTGCAAGTATAAATAGCAAGATGTTGTGGAGGACACCTGTAGTTACAATAGCTCAGGGATAAGAGGAATAAGAATTGCCTAAGCCCAGCAGTAGGAGCTTGCTCTCAGTTTTGATGTAACAAAACTTAGCATGTGTGACAAAGTAAAACTCTGTCTCAGATGAATAAATAAATAAATAAATAAATAAAGTCCTACCTAAGGGACTCCGTGCATTCTTTTCATCTGTGATGCAGCTTGAGTCACATTGCCATACAAAATCTCAACTGTTGTGTCAGCGTAGTGCCAGAAATTCCAATAATCAATAGAATAAATAACACACAAATGGGAAATCACTTGTTTGTCTGTGAATAGAGAGCTAAAAACTGTCCTGGTTCAAACCCTGAGGGATACTAACTGAAGTGACTAGAAAATGACATTTAGTATCTTTGAACATAAATCTGTCACTACGTGGGCACCATGGATGACATCATAATGGGTGTAGCCCTGGGTTTTCATCTATAAACTTAAACTTACTACTGGGATGCTTGTATAGTTGATATTCTGTTTGTTTCTTTTTTCTTTTTTCTTTTTTCTTTTTTTTTTTTTGTTTTTGTTTTTTTTTTAAGTGGTTCCAACTGTTACAAAAGAATAGGGTTCTTTTCTCCACTCTCAATAACTGCTTCTAAGAGTTTGTATTTCTGGCCAAGGGATTGAACAATACTTCTTTTTCTTTTCACAGCATAGATTTATAAGTAAAAAAGTATGTTTTATAACTAGTGCTTCACTAAGATGTTACAGAGAAGAACCCGAGCCCAAAGATTAGACAGTGATTTCACAGACCTAAAATCACACAATTCTCATTTCTACTTTTCATGAGATTTTACTTCTCTCTCTAGAAAGGTTTTTGATAGTAGGTGTTTCATTAAAGGCACTCTCTCTAAATATGGTTAGATACTTTGTCTAGTAGTGTACTCCATACCAGGAGTTTTTATGATAATAATGAAAAATATCTGAGGATCTTGAAAGTTCCAGCATTCCTGACCTCTGGATCAGGTGTATCTAAAATTTTGGCTTCTTAGGCATATGGAAAGTAGAAAAATTATGTTGGGCCACACACTCAGTACGCAATCATTCATGAAACTTGATAAGCCAAAATGAGATTCATGCATATTTGTGGTGACATCTGCCACCACGAATATGCAAAACAGTCATGAAATAGCCCATATGTGTTACCGGGGCCTGAGGATTAGACATTTCACATAGCCCCTAATAAAGTCATTTCTTAATTAGTGTTAAATGACTTTACCAAGCCTGCTTACAATACTTGGATGCTTTTGGACGCTAAGGTAGGATGATCCCTTGAGATCACCTGTTAAAGACAAGCCTGGGCAACAGCAAAACCCTCAACCTCCAGATCTTTCACTCAGTTTCTACTAAAATAGGAAGGTAAGTCAAGCATTGTGGCCCTTGCCTTTAGTTCCACCCACTCCAGAGAATATGTTTCAGATCAATGCATGTGATCATGAAAGTGGTAAAGTCTCTCTGCATTCTTTAGGCTGCATATTTCATGCTGTACATATATCACAATTTATTAATCCATTCATGTGTCAGTGAGCACTTGGGCTTCTTCCATGACTTAGCAATTATGAAT
>CAUYPK010090353.1:0-39056 GCA_963574355.1 Loris lydekkerianus
TTCATATAAAAAGTATACAAACAGATGGAAAGAATATCCTCTGGGGAAGGGGGAAAGACATTGAAATTAGGGAGAGTGGCGGTGTCTAGCTCAGTGGGTACAGCACCGGCCACAAACACCCAGGCTGACAGGTTCGAATCCAGTCCGGGCACGCTAAACAACAATGACGGCTGCAACCAAAAAATAGCCGGGCGTTGTGGCAAGTGCCTGTAGTCCCAGCTACTTGGGAGGCAGAGGCAGAAGAATTGCTTGAGCCCAGGTTGGAGGTTGCTGTGAGCTGTGATGTCACAGCACTCTATCCAGGGGAACAACTTGAGGCTCTGTCTCAAAAATAATAATAATAATCATAATAATAATAAAATAAAAAAGAGAGAATTGCTTGAGCCCAAGAGTTTAAGGTCACTGTGAGCTGTGATGCCACAGTACTCTGAGGGTGACATAGTAAGACTCAATCTCAAAAAAAAAAAGCTTCACTGGCCTTGCCCACCTTATTAGCTGTGTCTGTAACAAACACGTTCAAATTCACATGAAATTCTTGTGGACGTGTCAGAAGCTTGTAACGTGCACCCGAGGCTGAATTAGCCTGAGCCAAAAAAGAAAATGTCATTATGATGGGGTTCTACAACCATTTACTGTGGAAAGTTGCCATCTTGAGGAAGAATTATCAATGCTCTACGACAGTGGTTCTCAACCTGTGGGTCGCAACCCCTTTGAACAATGAAAATACATCTCGGCATTGGGAAGGTTTAGAGCCACAGCTCTACGAGACAGTTAGGGGTCAAGTTCGCCTGGGGGATGCTGACCACTGCCTCGGCTCTCAGGGACACTCGCACCTCACAGCAGAGATTGTGTGAAGGCCTGTAGGAGCACGGGCTAGTAAATCATGAATCACAAATGCCATTTCAACTTCTCTCCTAAGTACCTTGGAAAATGTAAAAAGAGAACAGATAAAATGAATTTTAATATTACATTTAACCCAATGTATTCAAAATCTTATCACCTTAACATGTAAACAGTATGAAGAAAATGAAAAAAAAAACCCCATATAACCAATATGGACATATTAACCAGACGTTTTACACTCCTTTTTTTCACGTTAAGACTAAGAAAACCAGGGTCCATTTTTGCACATGTCAGAACCTTAATTTGCATCAGCCAAATTAAGGTGCCTGTGCTCCGTGGACACATGTGACTAGGGCTTTTCCTCAGGAGACCCCTTTCACCCTGGTTGACCTCCTTTCACAGATCCTTGTGACTTCAGAAATCTCTCTCCTTCCCAGCAGAATCACAGGTTTTGTTAGTATTCGGAGCACCTCTCGACGCCTCCCTTCAGTGGACCAGACTGTGGGCTGAGCCCGTTTCGAGGACAGCCACTGGGTGCCAGGTGGCCGTGTGACCAGACACTCATCTTGACGGTGCACCTGCACCTCCACGGCCCCTTTGCTCACGCAGCGCAGCGTCAGCTACTGCTCAGGAAACTAGACGCCCCAGCAGCCTCCTCCATCCCGGGCTCCCAGCTGGTCTTCTTATCCCACCAAATGTCCTCCCTGGTCGCGCTGCTCCCCGGGGTGTCACGGTCTGCACTGACACAGCCATCTCTGTTCTTTGCTAGTCAATATTTAGTTTTCCTGTGACGACAACGGCTGAGCCCCGGAGGGGAGGAGCCTGGGCCGCAGCGGGAGGAGGTGGGAGCGGCCCCTCTCCCACCCGAGAGCTCCGCCCTCCCAGAGCTGAGGCCACCTGGCGGCGGGAGGCGGCACCTGCCGTGTGTGCTCAGCGCGCTCCGTTCTCAAGACACCCTGAGAAACAAGGGGCTCCTTTCTACCCAGTGTCACTAAACAAATCACAGAGGGACCCACTTTGCAAAGGGACCCAGAGATCTAGGAGCCAGTAGAAGAAAACCGCCAGAGATGAAACTCTCTGGACGTGCTCTGAAGTCCTTTTCCAAAAACGGTCTTGGAGGAGGCTGCTCAGCCAGCAAAGGAGGAAAATGAATCAGCGGAGGAAGAAATTGATTTCCGTCCCCGCCGCGCAGGGGCGCAGGTGCTGGGGCAGCGAGGCGGGCGGGGCTGAGTAACAAGATTACTTAGAGCTACTAACGACTCTCATTCCGTAATTTTCTGCTTTAAAAGTCTCTCTGACCTTTTCCAAATCCAAATGTATGCTTCTTAATGGAAGGTTGTTTCTACGTACAAGTGACAGCAGACGAGATTTAATAAGAGCGACCCTGATAGATTCATCCGTCTAGCAGGAGAAAGGACACGGCTCTTATTAATTGGGTAAATGATCTATTTTATATGGCAGTATATGCACATGCGTATAATGCATAAATTACACAAAACAGCTCTGGCATGGTTAGGGAACATGACCAAAGGCTAATAAAAAATTGCTTAACTAGGTCTTATTTTTTCTCCTTTTTGCAAAACAGCATTTTACCTAACAGCATAAATCAAGGCCCATCTGTAATTAACACTTCCATGACTCTCTAGGCTGTGTGCAGGCACAGGCAAGGTACACAGGCTGCCAGGTAAGGGCTACCCAGGCTTGCCTGCAGCCACATTTCCTTTTCAGGGTTCTCTCTTACTTGAGTCTAAATAAATGTAGAAGAATCTTTGCATTATTTGAAGGTGGTGCTTTTTCTTGATGGCTAGCAGTCATGTGACTTACCCACTATGAGCAAAACACCTAATGCTAATAAATCACCTGAGCGTTGGATGCCCAGCGTTTGAGCAGCATGCAGGCTGATACCTGGTGGTTCTGCTTGTAAAAAAGTGACTCAGTCTCATCTCTGCAGTGGGGCAACAACACAGCCACTCTCGGTTTGATGGGCATCAAATGAGATAAAGGCAAACCTCCAGCTGCAGGGTGACTGCTGGCCAACAGTACCCCAAACACCTGTGAGCCAGTCGCAAGCCACAGAGAATCATAACTCAGAGCCTCACTGTGGAACAAGAAGTTTGAATACCTGTACCCCAGCCAATGAGCATGAACTCCTTACCAAAAGCAGAAATCACAGCTAACAGCCCATAAGCATGTGACCAATCTTCAACATCACTTATCATTAGGAAAACGCAAATCCAAACCACATCGGAATAGATGCCACCTCACACCCACTAGGGTGGCTACTATAAAAAAAAAGAATAGAAAATAGTAACTAGTGATGATGATTAGAAACTGGAGTCCGACTGAAAAGCTGGTGCACTGTTAGTGGGCTGGGGAAGGGTCAGCCACTGTGGGGCCAGGGCGGAGGAAACGTAGATTACTGTGGACGTGCTTTGTGGCCCAGAAATTCCATCTTTGGGTGTGTGCAATGATGTGGTTTGGGTGTTTGTCCTAAATCTTATGTGAAATTTGATCCCCAGCATTGGCCGGGGGTGCGGGGGAGGTGTTCAGGTCACACAGGCAGACCGCTCAGGAACGGCTTGGAGCTGTCTCCAGGCTGTAGTGAGAGAAACGTGACTGCCGAGAGCACTGGCACCTCCCTCTCTCTCCTGCTGTTTCTCACCACGTTTTCAGCACACATGGGCTCCCCTGTGCCTCCCACCAAGAACAGAAGCCCTAGAGCCCGCACCAGAAGCAGATGCTGACCCATGCATCTGTACAGCCCAAAGAGCCTGTATAGATCTCCCAGCCTCAGGTATCATGGCATCACACACGGTGTAAGACACACCCTAAAGGGTGAGAAGGGTCCCGCACTTGTGTGCACCCGTCTTTGCGGCGGCCGTACTCACCACAGCCAAACCATGGGAGCCTCTGAGGGTCCAGTGTGGGGCCATCAGTGGCCCGGGGTGGTGGATGGGGGCAGGTGGTGTTTCATGCCTGCAGAGTTTCGGTTTGGGAAGATAAAAAGCATTTTGAAAACAGATGGTGGTGGTGTTCGAACAACCGCATGGACGTCCTTAATGCCATTGAACTGTACACTTAAAAATAGCTGAGGTTGCAAATTTTATCTGTGTGTCTTTTGCCACAATTTAACAGCAAGGAACTTAACGAAGTTTTTTCAAGTTTCAGAATACCAAGTATGGATTGGCACGGTGCTTCTGTGTTCTTGTTATCTTGGTGACAACCTCCTTATTCGCTCACGAGTTACTCTGCACCGTCTCGTCACAAAGACTGCGCGGAGCCCCAGTAGGATGTCAGGTGTCCCGGTGCGGAAGAGCTGCAGAAACAAAGGCAGGGGTCTGACCTTCCCCATTTGAAGGTTGAGAAAGGGGGCTAATCATGGGAGCAGCTCATCACAGGGTCATATGACAAGTGCAGCTCTTAGAAGGAGCACCTCTGGGATTCTGAGAAAGTGGGATGCTGGAGGGACGCAGGGGTGAGGGCGGAGAAGAGACATCTGATGTGGATCCGGTAGGCCACCCAGGCATCTCAAAGCTTCCTTTTATTTTATAAAGGCTTTGCTTTTTCTTGATGGCGAGCTCCCTCATGGCTTACCCACTATACGTATCTGTCATTTGATCTAAAATTTCTATTTAAAAAAATACTGAATTGCTAAGGAGGCTAATGGTGGCGTGACCTGCTCCTGACTATGTTCTGCACACAAGGAGACTGAGGCCCATGAAGTTGAAAGTAAAGCTGAGATTCACACATTTAGATCAGTGACAATGTGTGTCTAGAGCCTGATTCGCAGAAAGAGCCCTTTTCCTTACGTTATAGGGCGGCCTTCTCCAAGCTGGCCAGGGGTCCAGGCTCACTGATGTCCCACATGAGCACATCCATGCTCATCTGTACAATACCTGGATAAGCAGCTTGGAGCACAGTGTGTGCCATGAGACGCCCTTTACATAAGGGTTAAATGGACAGGCAGATGACTTGATTTCATTCTGGTCAGAACAGATGTGCAGATGAGACCCAGGTGCTGGGACAGGACCATGTCCATCCACCACCACTTCCTGTGACAAACAGCACAGACACTGGGGGAAGTAGTCACACCCACTAGCCAGGATCACGGGATGTGAGGGGTCGGTAGTCACACCCACTAGCCAGGATCATGGGATGTGGGGGCATTTTTGCATGCTGTTCAATACTCGTATCTTGTCTGTGTTCAAAAACAGGTATTTTAGAGAGGTCTTTTTTTTATCTTGACCCGCCCTGGTCTCAGAGTGGCCTTGTCTGATGTGGGTGTTGAGTGACATTGTTTACATCCATGGGGGCAGCGTCCAGGCTTAGCAGTTCCTGGAAGTTGGGCTGCTTTTCTCCCAGGAGGAAGGAGGGAGCATCCTGGGAACAGACTCCATGATCAGCAGGGGCCAGTTACTCTCACCTGCCACCCAGAAAGTGGAAAAGAAAGTTAAAGTAGAATGAGAACTGGAGAGCCTAGAGTCTTTCCACTGTGGTGTTGAAGGTGTTTATTCAGGAAACAAGGCACAGAGCTGTGTGGAAGGGCCACACGTGGGACAGCTGGCACCTGTGACCTGCGGCTCCTGCAGAAAACTCCATTAACTCACTCATCTTGATTCCCCAGAGAAGGTTTTTGGTCACACAAGCCATTCCTAGGGAACTCTACAGTTTGGAATGATTCAATCTGCTACCAAATCTCTTGGGTCATTTCTTAAGAAGTTGGGAAACTGTCATGAAGTCAGGGTGTCTGTCTTCTAAAGTAATTTAAACTTGCCTGTAAGGGACGGATTTCTCTTAATCCATTCCGATTGCATAGGTTCTTGTAGAAATCAGTTTTTCACACACTCTCCCCTTGCTTTACGCTTTACACTCACAGGGGGGTCCTTCCCCATTCTAGGTCAAGGAGCCGCCATCCTCTCAGGAACTCTGCCCAGACTGGGTTTCTGGCCCAGAGTTTTACAGCTGCACAGATGCTGTGGTTACTGCGCCCCTCTTCAGCAGCGGGTTCTGCACATTTGCATAGGGTGGGAAACTGGCCCCCATGCCTGCTGCACCCTGTTTCTACTGGATTGCAGTGTGAGCCTCTTTTCATCTTGACCACATTCTTCCACTGCACCATCCGTATGCCCCGAGGCTCCCTACCGTGGCACCCCTGGGGACACCTCTGAGCCTGCGTCACACCAATGCCAAGGGTGCTCCCTGCCATGGGCTGGCTGGGACGTGTGGGAATTCTGGGCACTCTTCAGCCTCCTCCATCCCCTTTGGAGCCACACTCACTGGGATATGTCCAGGAGAGTGACCTGGCACCGAGCAGCCTGCACCTTCTTGGCTGTGTCCCACCCGCCTTTCCGGGCCCTTTTTCCCCTGGGAAAAGCCCTGGTGAAGAATGTGCAATGTGTGGGAGTTTTCAAACCAGGTCTTTAAACTGGTTTCTTTGATGGGTCTATTAGTTATGCTCGTTTTGATCTTGCATTTGAAGTGCGAAGGCTGTCCTGGCACATGACGGCCATAATGGGGCTATTGTTGCCCAGTTCTTTAGGCCCATAAAGGGGCCTTGGACCGCTGGTGGGATGCCAGCAACAGCTCTGCAAGGCCCCTCCTCTCACTTGGGCACCTCACAGACATAAAAATACGGAGTTACAAGCTGCTAGGAGCCATCCTCAGCCCAGTACAATGATTTGTTTGCAGATTAGGAATCAAATCTGGGCAGTTTTAGTGCCTAATAGATATTCATAGGGCATATAACACCATTATCATTTAAATTACGTCCTTTCCTGCAGATGGTCCTCACTGATCTGAGCCCCTGAGCCATGCATGTCCTCCTTTCCCTGCTAACACAGATGCAGTCTATGTGGCCATGCACGTGTGTCTCCTGCCCTGCCAGAATCGGACTAATGTGTCAACAGCTGACACCGTGCAAATCAGGTGAAGCATCTGCATAGTGTTTAAGGGTGGGGGCAACACCCTTTAGAACTTCTGTTGGTGCTCTTCTGGAGAAAATCGGTCTTTAAATGAAAACATATGGATGGGTGAGCTCCCAGGTGCTTCAAATCAGCAGAGGTCTGGCTAACCCCGTGGATTTCGGGAAATTTGACATAAGCAAAGTTCATTAAATCTTGGGCCAGCCTCGTACCTGATGTTAGCAGACTAATCAATCTTAAGAATTTCCAGAGGCTACAACAAAATACGCATTTACACTTCCTGCGTACCTACGGCCTTCACCTTCACCTGGGTGGTTTTGACTTTTACCACTTCCTAAAATTTCAGGAATATTATAGGCTTCTGAGTTTACCTGTCTTTTCCATAGCTTTCATCTGGAGGGTCAGAGGCTCATCTAGCAAATGAGAGAGAACGTTTCCAACATTTATGGAGATCGTGTTTTTGTTCCCGTGAATTCATATTCACAGAGTTACACAAGCTGCTCTAATAAACTTGCTAGTTTGCTTTTTGACCCAACACACTCCCGGAGGCAGAGAGGTAACGCAGTTCCTCTGTGGATGTTTAGCCTCATTTAGCGCAATTACAGGGCAACAGGGGGGGTGTCAGATGTGAAGCTGTGGGATGAACCAAGGGAGGCAGAGAATCATGGCTGCTTCCTTGATAGCCCAGTTTTCTCCATCCACCTGCCCTCTGTCTTTGGGGTCACCTTCCCATGCAGTAGAGACATTTACTATTTCTTTCTGCAACACCGCTGTTTGACAGCTTCTCCGTTGATGTTCACTCTAAAGGGGATTACTCAGTATTGGAAGGTGGGAACCCAGCTTTGTCTGGTATTGGAAATCTGCTCTTAACAGTTGAACTCAAGGTATGACTAATCCACATTAAAATTTCACAGCACAGAAAAATGCTTCTTAAATTAGAAATATGTTCTACAAATGTAGTCATCTTTTCTTTTCCTTTTGCCAGTAGGTTCTGTTTTAGTAATACAAATTTTAAAATAGAGTTGAGGTAAAAGGTCTAAGTAACATCACTACACGCTGCTTGTAACAGGTTTGTCTCAAGCAATGGAAGAGAATTGCTTTCTCAGGAGAGTGCCAAGCAGGAGAGTTGAGCAAAAATTCATCTAACTGGAAAAAAAAAAAAAAGTATAAATATATTCCCTGTGGGTATGGCAAAAGAAATGCACTGTTATTTTATGAAAATTCTTGGAGCAAGTTTCATGGGGATTTAATTTTTTAAATTATGAAAACAACCGTAGTACATTAACGGAACAATAATAGAATTTCATATCACCACCTACAAAGATTCTGGATTACTAGAATAAATTAACATTTTTTAATCAGAAAGAAAATGTTATGATTATTTAAAAAAAAAAACAATCTCCATGTTGTAAGGCTCAGGCATTTTAAATTTTATGTCTTGTAACTTCATTTCTCTTTAGGGCTGAGTCTCAGAATTTTCATCATAAGTCAATTGTTTGGGGGAAATTAAGAAAATGTTGATGCTTGAGTCCTGCAATTCTTAACATTTTTTCTTTGTCTCAAATGCTTTTGGTAAAATTCCAAATGCTTTTCTTTCTTCTTTTTTTTTTTGAGACAGAGTCTCATTATGTCACCCTCGATAGAGTGTGGTGGCATCACAGCTCACAGCAACTTCAGTGCTACTTTCCTTCTAAACTTCCTGGACCATAACTCTTTTTTGTTCCAAATTCTTACTCTGATCCCCTCTCCTAGCTGGTGTTTTGGGGATAAAGAAGAAGGCGAGAGAATGAAGGAAGGACATGGCTGTTAAGGACTTTGGGGATCCTTCATTCCAGCATCTGCAAGGTTCCCCCAAGGAACTTCAGAGGTGTGGGCGGGTGGAGGGGCTCCAAGGAGCTCCTTCACCTGCCCACCAGCCTCTCTCCCGAGCAGAACCATGGCCTCCTACTCCCAAGTGACCCCAGACTGGTAAGGTACCTGTTGGTGACGGTACAGGTCTCTAAGGAGGAGAAGGGATGGGACTCAGAAAGCTCTTCCTCGGGTTTGTGTTGGCTCTGGCAAGCGGGAATGAAGGAAAGTGGCACAGCAGCTGAGAGCATCCTCCTGCCTCTGATCCTTCAGGCCCAAGTACAGACCCCACATGCCGAGCTCAGCGTGTGCAGGGGGAGGGGGCCCTGCGATGCATGGTGCCTGCCCCGAGCTCAGGGTGTGCAGAGAGGGGGGGATGCCACCCTGCGATGCATGGTGCCTGCTCCGAGGTCAGGGTGTGCAGAGGGGGGGGGATGCCGCCCTGTGATGCATGACGCCTGCCCCAAGGTCAGGGTGTGCAGAGGGGGGGATGCTGCCCTGCGATGCACGGTGCCTGTGTCCTCGGGCAGCCTCCAGGCCCCATCTGCCCAGGCAGTGCTGTGCTCTGCAAGGAGCCTTGGGAGTGAAAAGAATCAAGATGGCGCCATTGACTTTGTTGGAGCCAGGTCCCAACTCCCAGTAAACAGAGCGAGTTTCCACTTTTACAGGTTCGATTGTTTAGCTTAGGGTTTTTATTTATTATTATTATTTTTGTTTATTGTTGGGGATTCATTGAGGGTACAATAAGCCAGGTTACACTTAGGGTTTTATTCTTGTAAAAATGCAAGGTGTCTGCAGCCCTTCCAAAGCCCTATACCCTGCCCCGGTCCCAGCATGCTGATTCTTCTGCAAAGTTGCTGTCTCTGGTTCCCTCTGCTCCCCCTGGCCACACCTCCCTGCTGCCTGGTGCATTTCATCAGCCCCCTTCAAGAACTGTCTTCATCCTACTCAACAGTCAGCCCACACCCTGGAGAAACCATCTTATCTTTTTGAAATCTTGCAGGGATGTCCAGCTTCTTGTGTTTTTGCTGAACATTGTGAGAATAAGAGTTGTCTGGAGCCATGCATTAAATACACAAACACTAATGAAAGCTGATGAGAAAAAAAAATCTCTTAAACAATCTGCATGTAGCCCGTGAGCTGTAGGCTGGACACCTCAGTAAGAAGCAGAGGGCCCGTCCAAACCCTGTCTCACACCTCTCAGACACAGTGAGTGTTTATTTTGCACACAGCTTAGCACCATATGTGGGAAGGACAAAAAATTAATGTGAGACCATCTCCTTCCCTCCTCTTGTGTTGGCCTTGAAGAGCAGAAAGTCAGAGGTGGAAGTTGAAAAATTAATCACCTTTTTTAGTTTCTTTATTGAGCATGTGAAATATTGCAGGCCCCGAATAAATATTTCATTGGAAAAGAAACAAAGGAACGTCTAAATGGATGAGTGCAGGACCTGTGCCTGGGTAGCTGGATTAATTAATTAAGTTCACCCCTTGTCTGAAGTATTCACAATATGAAAGGGAAGATAAACTTGCTGCAATTTTCTTCAAAACAAAACAGAATGGCCACTCTGTCATCAATCATCTGGGAGCAGACAGAAGAGAAAGCAGAATTGTGACCGGTTCCGAAAAGGCTTCCAGAGAAGACGTGAGCAGAGTCCATTAAAAACGACCATCTAGGATTTAACAAGCAGAAACGGTCTTGAAGAACATTCCAGAAACTGGACAGACATGGAGGCTATGGGTCCCAGTCTCCCTTGTTGTACGTTCTGGTCCTTGTCACTCACCGGCTGTGGCAGTCTCTGGGTTCCTGGGGACGGCCTGTTGTGGCTGCCGGAGAGCTTGGGAGAAGCAGGACTCAGTTCCAGGCGGCAGGCAGGACGCCTGGTGCTCCCCAGAACACAGGCATGGGGGCTGCTGCCTTGTGGGGCAGGTCCCCATTTCACTAACTAGTCCTGGGACCCTGGAGAAGTTTGCTCCTGTGGTCCTTAGGTTTCTCACCTAAGATTTCTCCCTGGGAGGTGGATGGACTCGACTGGCCTCCCATGCCCCTGTGAGGTAGCAGCTGTCTGCCAAGGAGGACCAGGAAGGAGGGTGATTGCTCTCGCCTGCTGCAACACTGTGATCTCATAAGAATTCAGGACGACTCTGCCCCTGGGTGCCAGAGGCACAGGGCCTGGGCTGTGATGCTGGTAGGAGCCCATGGGAGTACAGTAGGACCCTCATACTGAACACCCCCCTGCACTGGCTGACACCCTGCACTGACCAGCCCCCTGCACTTGCCACTGCCTGCTCTGACCACCCCCTGCACTGGCTGCCCCCCTGCACTGGCCACGCCCTGCACTGGCCACGCCCTGCTCTGACTACACCCTGCACTGACCAGCCCCTGCATTGGCCACCAACTGCACTGACCACCCCCTGCATTGGCCACAGCCTGCTCTGACCACCTCCTGCACTGACCACCCCCTGCACTGGCCGCACCCTGCTCTGACTACACCCTGCACTGACCACCCCCTGCACTGGCCACCCCCTGCACTGACCTTATTCTCACAAATGGGACAGGCATTACATGTGTGTATCAACACAGTAGGCCTAGCACCTTATGGGGACCAGGTTCATGTGCTGAACAGTCTGTTACAGTCCTTGGGAGTTCACCTTACAAAAGTTTGCTGTATCTTCACTGTAATTTCTTCTAAAACAAGAAGAAAGAAATGGACATAGGGACAGTGACTTCGGCATGAGTTACATCCATCTTTATATCAAGTGGGTCATAAATATACCCTTACTATTTATTTGGAGGAAGCCCGCAGCCCCAGGAAAGTCCCCAGGGACACAGAGGTCTAAGGCTGTCCCAGTCTCTCTGGTCCCCCCCCTGTAAGCGTGGTACTGGTGATACAGAGCGGAAGCTCTCTGTCAGGAGCCAGCCCGATTTCCGTGCTGGCAGCCCCGTTTCTGCCCCGTAGTGGTGCTCCAGGTTTTTCTCCCTTCATGTCTTACTGTCCCTTCTACTCTCTGCCCTTCCTTGTGACGGCAGCCGTTGACTTGCGTTTTGTCAGGACTGGGAAGGCCCCCAGCTCCCATTCCCTCCTATGTGGCCCTCTCTGGCTGTGACTATGATAGTCACACCTGGGCACCCAGAGGACCTTGCGGGTCACCTGGACCAGCTGTCTTCAGGATTTGGTGTTTTCCACAGCAGCCTATGGCTCAGGGAACCACTCACAGCACCATGCAGGCTGCCCTTCTCTGGTGGGTGTTGGGGGGCCACACCTGCCTGATGGACAGGCCCCAGGTGGGCTCCAGGTCCCCTTCAGGGATGCAGCTGGAAGCCCCGGGTGAGGCCAACCCCGACTGTGCAGACGGGCATGACTGAAGAGTAAGGAGACTGAGCTCCTGAGGGATGGACGGGGACAGGACTCAGGTCTGTGGGCTGTCCTTCCAAGCCACCTCCCACTGCCCGGGATGGGGTCAAGAGTTGGACAGACAGGAGAAGGCTGCATCACAAACCACAGGCTTCGCACTGCCGGGACGCTGTGCAGTCTGCGGATAATTTGTCTGAATGTGACGATGTTTATTTGGAAACACTCAGGGGCCTGGTGTTCAGCACTGTGTAGGCGTTAATTAAGATCTAACCCTACAGATTTCCTCAGAGGGAGAAATAAATGCACAGCTGAGCTTGCAAGTACTGGGCGCATGGCGTGGGGAGTGCCAGGTGTGGGGCAGGGGGTGCCCCAGTGCTCTGGGAGGTAACAGCAGACCCTAAAAAATGACCTAGCTGACTTTGACCGTGGGGTGGTGCTTGCTCAGTGTTAGCATGGTCTGAATATGAAGAGTCTGGCAGACGTTTGAGGTCCGGTTGGCTCAGGGGTATTTATTGGTCCAGGTGTGGTGTGAGCAGTGTGGGCGGTGGTGTGGCCTGCGTAACACCAGGGAGGCACTGTGCAGGGTGTCACACGGGGAAGGGGCCCCACCTCTCTCTGAAAACCACAGTCAAGAGGGAGTACATCTGACTCTTCTAGAGAGTTCTTTGGTCATACTTGCCAAGGACACAGGAGGCATGGATACTGTGATGAGCCCTTGAAATTCAAAGGGAATTTTAACTGAAGAGAAAGTTCCTTGATTTTCTAGTTTCAAAGAGTGACCATCCCCAGATGAACACGGCTCGTGTGGACACCACAGGGAAAGGAAACAACATGCTCTCAAGCTACTGAGAATCAGCAAAGGCAGAGGCCGACAGTGGGGCGCAGGCCATGAAGATTCCAAAACCGTGGTCAAGTGTGACCTGCTGGACCAGGAGCAGATTACAGCCCTGGGGTGGGGGGGGTCAGGCCCAGTGTCAGCTGACCCCCGTCTGAGAGGCAAACCCAGATGGCAGGACACCCTCTTGCTCACACACCAGCATTGTCTCTGCACAATGCACCTCGCTCACCGAGGGATGGGCTTTCCTCCCTCATCAGCACCTGTCCATCCTTTCCTCCCTCCCTCCTTCCTCCCTTCCCTCTTTCCTTCCTTCCTCCTCTCCCGCCTCCGTCCCTTCCTCCCTCCTTCCCCTCGTTCTTCCTTACAGCCCATGCTGTGTGGGGCTCCAGGAGCATAGAATTCTGAAGGACCGAAGTCTCCAGAGGTGCTGAGTTGGTTTTCTACAATACGTGGTGCTGTTCTTCCCACATGCAGCCAGGATGGGGGCAGGAGCAGAAGTGCAGAGAGAGACTGAGTGACCCAGAGGGGACAGCAGAGGGACCCCTTGTGTGACACGAGGTTGGTGCTGAAGGGACTAATAGGCAACGCAATAGGAAAAAGCAGAGGCCTCCTCGGCTCCACGATTCAAATGCCAAGTGTGTTCACCATGCCCAGTAAATAAGATGGCCTCCCAAGTGTCCTGCTCTGACCAGCCTACCCAGAGGGCAGGGAGCCCTGACAAGCTGCCCTGGGAGGTTCGACATGCACTCTAAGGTGGTGCAGCAGGATCTGGGGTGTTCCTGGCAGTGACGGAGGAGAAAGGGGGATGTCCAGCAGAGGTGCCCCATCCTGCACCCAGGCACGAGCTCCGAAGGTAGGGGTGATGTTTCATTTGAGAGGAAGTTTTAGAATTCCTTAATTTTACCCAGCCCTAACATAGAAAAACCCATCATTTTGATGAAAAGAGAGTTAAGTTGTCACTCAGGCTCAAACAGCCACCTATAGGCAGGGGTCTGAGCAGAGTCCCGGCTCCTGAGATTTGGAGCAAAGTCTTTCTGCTGTGCACCCGCTCATGACCTGTCAGTGAAGGCCGCTGTGCCCATCTCCACCTGCCAGCTGGGCAGCCTGCCTCCCCGAGACAAAGCCCCTTCGAGGCGCTCAGGAGAGCATGAGGAAATACATTAGGCACCAGCAGCTCCCAGCCATCATTTAAAGAAATCACCATTCAGATCCTGGGGTTCTCTGGGTGGCCATGAATATTGGCTGGTAATTTCCTTCCTGCCAGGCAGCAATTCCTCCAGATCCACGTTACAATCTGGTGAATATTAAGTTGTCATCACGGTACGGCTTCTTCCACTTCATTTTACTTTACTGCTGGGGTTATGGCTCAATGTTGTAGTTACCGTTTATTTCACTCACAGTCAAGATCTACTGGGGTCACTTCTCAGCTTTCTGGAGCTCATCTGGAGCTCGTGTGTCTATTCGCTCATTCCTGGGGGGCACTGGGGGCTGCGGTGTGCAGGTGCAGCCGTTACTCCTGCCTCACTAGCGCCGACACCCAGACCTCCTTATGGTGAACAGCTACCACACGGTCCTCTTTCCTGGTCCCTGTTCCAGCGTCCTGGCAGTCATCCTGTCAATGCTGTTGTATCCACCGTGTGCGCAGCTGTGTGAGCACGTGACACACGCTCCCGTCTGCCCTGCACTGCTGTGCTGACACACCTTGCTCTGGACGTGGTGTACCCTCGTTGCCTTGTCTGGGCTGCCACCAACCTGAGTGGGAGCCTGGGGCTCAAATTCAACCCCGGCTTGTCCCAGACTCTGACAGCCACATGTATAAAGGTGACACTGCATGAGGGCTTAGATTTTTATCTTTTCTGAGAAAACTCCTAAACCAAGTGGCAGGAGACTGTTCCAGTCGCTGTTGCTCAGATTGTGGTCCCTGGACCAGCAGCTCGAGCCCCACCAGGAAATGCAGGTTCCCAGGCCCCCCCTGAACCTGCTGTCCCAGAATCTGCACTGTAACAAGGCCCTGGTTAGAACTTGGGAAGGCTGCTTAGATCCACCCGAGGGCTCCAAAAAGTTGTGGTCTCTGCACCACTCAACAATTGTGTAGCTTCCCAAGAGCTGTTTGTGTGGCTTATGTTTATCTATATTAACCATGTTGGAAATTTAAATTATAAACATTTTAAGATATTTATTACTGTATTTAAAAAGGATAATCACCCTATTATGTGTTAATATGAATTAATATTTTGTGAAAAATAACTATACTTTTATAAAACATTAGGGAGAATGATGGTGGTGTTTTACATTTCTGCAAATCTCATTAATGTTTGGTATAATAGAAGACAGCTGGGTTTCCCTGTCTGCTTCGACGTTCAATAGGTTTCGATGGCAGAGATCACAGATCTTCCGGAATATGCCACCGAGAATGACAGTGAGAAAGACAAAATGTCTTAGAATAATTATACATATAGCTACAATATTTTATAGCAATAAGTCTAAATAATTGTAATAATAAATACATTTTTCCTCAATAAAATAGTTAAGGAAATAGTTTTGACCTGGGTGTCCTCCTGAGCAGCCCGGAGCATCGCTGCTCCCAGCCAAGCCCCAGGTTTCTCACCTGTGTGGGTGCTGTGGTCTCAATCCCAGAAGGCATCTGCTGTGCGGCCCCCTGGATGGCAGGAAGCATCACACACCCTGCCGCGGGGGAGGGGAGAGGAGACGGAGACTCAGCTAAGGGATCACTGAGATCCAGATGGAGACCTCTGACCCTCTGCCCTCCACTCAGAGTTGGAAGGATTATTTATAAATTGCAAGTTGATCAAGTGTGAAAAATTAAATAAGGTTAGGGCTGTGCCTATAGCTCAAAGGGGTAGGGCGCTGCCCCCATATGCTGGAGGTAGAGGGTTCAAACCCAGCCCTGGCCAATAACTGCAAAAATAAATACATAAATAAATAAATAAATAAGTAAATAAATAAATAAATAAATAAATCAGGTTGTAAAATACTAGGGTGCTAGGAAAGAAAATAAAAAGTAATGAACAGTAAGCATTATTGTTCACGACGTCTTTAACATTTCTGCAGACCGCTCAGCTTATAAGAAACAGTGTCCTCATGACTGCTCAGCAGAGGAGAGGCGCAGACCTGCAGGGGTGCCCCAGACCCCTCCCCTCAGGGAAGAGATCACATTCGTAACTCACAGCAGCACCCAGCCGCTGAGAGCGTCTGCATAGCAAGAGCAACCTGCACCTGCAGTTGAAGTAGCTCTGCGGTGAGGGTGGACCTGGCCGTGATTGGGAGCCGTGGAGGGCAAAGTGTAACAGGAAACCCACACTTGTCATGGGATCAGGGACAAGGAAGTTTTGGTATTAGGAAGATTGGGGAAAATGGGATGTTGTTGATTTGAAGCAAGATTCTTCAGTGTGTTAGAACCAAGTCAACTATGGAATGGACTGGGAGGGTGGTGGCAGGCGCAGGTCTGCTGTCTGGTGACCTGGAAGGACACGCAGTCAGGGGCCCTGGGCAGCAGACGCACTGCTGGACTGTGACTTGTCCCTGTCCTTGTCCCCAGGTGTGACCGACCTTTCTGTCATGTTCTCAGGGGATACTTGCTGACTCCTTTGCCAGGATGGCTTCTGACTGAAGAGCTCACGCCTCTTCTCACCGTAAGTCTGCTTCGTCCATCCCCATCTCCGCAGCACGGGGAGTTCTGCCAAAAAAGCGTGATCGGGGAAAGGGCCTGACTTGTCACTACAACTGGGAGACACAGGAATCAGTTTGCGTTGTCAGACCCTGTGCCACGGTGTATGTCCAAAAAAGGCCCAACCAAAGATTTTGCTTCAGAGTCTTGCACCCTCTGTGTACTGTGATATTGCTGTGTTTTCAGGGCAACCAAAATTCAGGTGGATAGTTGCCCATAGATAGAGAAACATGGGATGTCAGCTGCAACCTTACCAGCCTGTTTTTGTGATATTTTAACAATTTGCCTTTTTACTGCATGTATTTCTATACCACAAGGTCCTCTGAAAAGTGGGGCAGCTGTTTGCATCATAAAAGACAAATTTGCCTTGAAATGACTGTTATTTTGAATCCATGAATCATTTCAAAGGACATTTGCAGTGCAGTTAGACGAGTAACTCTGTGCTCTTATTAACACATCTGCAGGTGAAGTCGTGGGACTCCAGATGACAGTCAATCTGCAGATAGACTGCCCCCAGCAACCACGATCGTCCACAAGACCCATATAATTCAGGTCCCATGACAAGGACTTTGACCTGTGTTTGAGCTAAAGCAATGTTCATTTTCTTAAGGGAACATACCTTATTGTATTTTGTTATAGATTTTATTATTACAAACTTCTTGCACATAAAATGTAATAGTAAAAATTCCTTTGGCATATTAGCAGCCTGTATTACACAAAACTGATAAAAAATAGATTAAAAATTAAACATTTATGACCCCAGGAACTGCTGCATAGACTATGTTGAGAGCAACGTCTGTAACCATAAACCCCCCGACTCTGGAGATCTGAATCTGCCTGTGTGCTTACTTAATTACTGCGCAGAGTAACTTGCTGGGTCCAGAGAGGGCAATGGCTGGGTTGTAAAAAAAATATTATTCCCTCAGGAGTTGTCTTGTGCAAATTCTAGAGGGGAAAATTCTCTTCCCAATACCCAAGCGTGACTTCCATTCCTATTAAACGGAGTCCTGGGCACTTTGTGATGGAATAAAGGACCCTGGAGCAGAGAGATAAAACAATAGCACCAACCCCATCTCACATGAGCAGTGTTGCTTAACTTTTCAACCTGTGAGGAAAGAATAAAACTTGAACTCCTCAGTTACGTGAACAATGTGGCGTGTGGATGCTTTCATTGACGATTGTCGAGCCACAGCTTGGTTGTATGCTGGGTCGCTTTGTTTCTGGCCCTCTGTCCACTCAGATCACAGGTGTCTCCAGACAGAAGCATGCCTTGGTCATGTCTGTGGCCTCAACAGTGTTTGGGACAGAAGGAAGCATTCTCAATAAATCCTTTTTAAAACCAACTGTGGAGAAATCACAGTTTTTGCTGAATCCTATTAGTACATTTGTTATCTTAGAAGACATTGTGCCTGAGAACTGCTGTTCCTTTCTGGCAAGCTGACCACAGCAAATTCAGAATACATAAGGGTAGACCCCACCAAGCCCACAAAGGTTCTTAATCAGGTCAGATGTAAGTGGCCCACATAGCAGTTTTTAAGTGGTGAACTGAGTGGGCCCCCAGCATCAGCAGAAAACAGAAACTGTGACTACCTTGCTGGAGAGTGGGGAGCAGTGAGCCCCCAAAGCAGGTTTTACTTCCAGTTCTGATGCCAAATAACCATTCTGTCTCAAGTTCTCATGATCACTATTTATTATTAGTCGCCTGAGGTTAAAATATTTATCTTAGAGGGTATTGTAAAGATGAAACAAGATCAGAGGTGCAAAACTTAAAAATTCAGCGTAGACTCCACATGGTTGTAAAAATCATTATTCTTTTTATTAAGAATCATTTTCTTGTTGCTGATTGAATTATAGGAAATGAGGATGGAAATGGAAGCCATGTAATTCTCCTGGAAGTGTTTCCAGAAACAAAGAGAACTTTTTAAATGTGAGTACCCTAAGTCATACCAGGCCCCATCAGTGCTGAGCTGTGGGAAACTCAACAGTGAGTGTTCCTTGGCGTGAAAGTGGGGACAGGCACTGGGGAAGGAGGCAGGGGGGTTAGTGGAACCAACAGGAAGATGCACACAGCACAGCACTGAACATCTTCTCAGACACTCCCTCAGTCAGGAAAGCAGCACTGGATCCTGCAAGGTGTTTGGAGTTACACCAGTTTGTCACATCCTCCCTGATTGAAAAGTGACAGCCTAATGATGGCCTTGGGTATGACCCCTCCCGATTAACCAGCATTCCTACTTGGCTTATTTCTCCATCTTGCTAAATAACTTAGTGGCAACTTTCAGAAAAGCCTGGGAAAATACAAGACTGACCTTGGGTGATTTGAATTTTAGCCTTACCAACACTTTAATGAAATCTTGGAAGTCCTGGGGAGCTGGGGGCAGTGGCAACACTGGCAGCCGTGGTCAGCTTGCCAGGAAGGAAGAGCACCTCTCAGGCGCAAGTCTTCTAATTCCAGATTCTTACAGCGATCAGCACCGAGGAACGATCGTGGCCTGATGAGCACACAGGCAATGTTATTCTTAGTTTGTACTTATGGTCATATCGGGATCCTCCTGTGTCCTATATGGGATTCTTTCCCCCTGGTACAACTAACTGGATCAACCAAAGAGCAAACCAAAATTCTTGGAGCCCACATGACTCCCGGTCCAGCTCCCGCAGTGCCACGTGGGAGCTGGCTGGAAACAGCTCCCGAGCCCCGTCCCAGGACTCCCCAGCTGGGTGAATGGACAAGCTCTGGGAGCTCCGATGCATCACATTTGCACCCTGTATTTCAGGTCGGCCTCCCTGGCTCCACCACCTTAGGAAGAATTTCATTGTGTCCTGCGGTTTCCCCTTGATTTTCTTTAGATCCCTGGTTCTCAAACACTAATGTGCCTCAGAACCACCCATCACAGCGGAGCTGCTGACCATCTCAGAGCTCCAGATGGGCAGGGCTGGGCTGGGGCTTGTGGACCTGCAGTTCTGGAAAGTTCTCTGTGATGTCAGCCCTGGGGCTGCCCATTGAGAACCACTGTCCTGTGGAAATACCAAACTCCTGACTTGGCCTCTAGCACCTTGAGGGCTGGGGGAGCACATTTTGACACACACTAAATCACTCGCTGTGGTTTCAAAGCCTGGCCAGGCTGGGGGAGCGGTCAGCGGAGACAAAAGCAGGACCTTGGGAGGTGAGAAAGATGTGAGCTAAGGGAGGCCTATGACAGGTGTGGCTGTCGTGGAGTGAGGGGAGGGGACAGGGACACCAGGGAGCCACCCTCTGTCCAGAATGCCAGCGAGACGGAGCTACAGGGCTGGGAGGTGAGAAGGTGGGGAGCGGGTAGCCAGGATGCTGGCCCCAGAGGTCTCTGTCCCTTCTCTCCTCTGCCCCCTGTGTGGTGACTGGCTTCTGAGCTGTTACTCACAGATCAACTGTGCTACTTCTTAAATCTCTGCAAGTTGTGACAAAACGGCTGCTTACCCTCCATAAAAGGTGAAGTCTGGCCGTGCCCGAGGGTCTGCTGTCCAGGGTAATGAGCGGCCTGTGTTCATGGCCCCGCAGGCTTCTGTGAGTCCTCACGGTGAGAGGGACTGAATCTGGCCATCATAAACTTGTGTTTTAACGTATTGATTTGCTTGTCATCAGGTCCTAATTCACATAGAGTTTTATTCAACAAAAAGGAGATTTGAGTTGACCCCATCTTCTTTTCTTGTGTATTTATTTATTTATTTTGAGACAGAGCCTCACTCTGTCACCTTGGGGAGAGTGTGGTGGTGTCACACCTCCCAGCAACCTCAAACTCTTGGGCTCAAGAAATTCTTGCCTCAGCCTCCCGAGTAGCCGGGACTACAGGCACCTGTCACAACACCCAGCTAGTTTTTCTATTTTTAGTAGAGACAGGGTTTCACTTTTGCTCAGGCTGGTCTCAAAATCCTGAGCCCAGGAAATCCTTCCCCTCGGCCTCCCAGAGTCCTGGGATTAGTCCTGAGCCCAGGGACCCTATTTTCAATAAACCTATTTCTTTGACTATCGCTTTATAGTGAAGATTGGTATTTAGTGTTTACTCCCCTGGCCCTTTGAAGCCCTCATTTAGAAAGGCGCCTTCCTGATCCTACACATTTCCACGACTCTCTCCGACTTCAATTAGCACATGTGTTTTATCAGAGGATTTATGTACAGCCTTTTATGTGAGGATTTATTGGCAAACACTTCCCAGCCCCCACCACTCACCCAGTGAAAGTGTAATGGTTTTTAGCATATTCACAGATATGTCCCACCATCACCGTAATTTTTAGAACATGAATATTTTCCTCATCAAAAAAAAAAAAGAAAGAAAGAAAGAAAGATGTGTGCTGCCCAGCGGGCCCTGGACAGCCTCTTACCCTCCGTGTGCCTCTCAGAGTTCCCTGTTGTGGGTGTTTCACAGGGATGAAGTTACAGCGTGTGTGGTCCAGGGTGCTAGCTTCGTCCACTTATCATAATGGTTTATTTTGTTTCTGTTTTCAAATAAACTTTTTATTGTAGAATAGTTTTAGATTTACAGAAAAGTTGGACGGATCATAGTAAGAGTTCCTCTCCACAGCACAGCCAACCTCGCTGCTATTACAATCACATTCAGTGAACCAAGACTGCAGGTGTGTTCACTGAAGCCCACGTTTCATTCACACGTCCTCTGTTTTTCTGTGCTGCCCTTTCTGCTCAGGGAGCCCACCCTGGGTCCCACGTGGAACATCTTTGTCTTGTTTCTCAGACTCCTCCTAACAGAGCATTTTTTCAAACTTTCTGTATATTTTTAAAATCTATTTTTTAATTAAAAATGAACATTATATGTATTTATGATGTGTGACATGATAACTTGAAATATGTACATGTCAGGGAACGGCAGAGTTGAGCTGACTGGTGGGTGCATTCACTCACATGGTTGTCTTCTGCGGTGAGAACACTTAAAATCTACTCTAATAGTGATTTTTAACTATGCAATGCATTGTTAATAACCGTAGTCCTTGTGTTGTACGGCAGTTTTTAGTAGGTGGGTTTGCACTGATTTCTGTATTGTGTGCTAAAGTTGGAAAGTGTGTTTGTATCTTGAACAAGTGAGCAAGTGGGATGTTTCCTGCCCCATAGGAGCTTCAGTGTCAAAGGCTGTGGCTACTTGAGGACTCAGAATAAAAAAAGGAAAGAATTGTCAAGAAAATAGAGGCCACACCTACAGGTCACTCAGGGGAGAGGACAGTGTGATTTCACAAAGATAAGCACTTGATTACTTAGGTAAATCATGATTTCCAAAGCAAACACCTGCGTCTTGGGTGGTGTGGTTGTAGCTGGGAGTTGAGCCGTGGCCCAGATCTCCACATGAGGCTACTAGACCAGCGGCCCCTGGCTGGTGACGGAGGCCCCTGCTCTGGTTTGTGGCTCATTCTGACAGTCGGAGGTTAATGATGCACATGTGGGGTCTGTGGTAGCTGTCCTCGTGGGGCACACACTCTGGTGGTGTCAGGGACAGGTTGCTGGTGGCCATGACTGGGATCAGCCTTCAGGCTGCAGGTGTCTTTAGAAGTCCCCTGGAGCCTTCCCAGGAAGCCAGGAAGCCACACGGAGTCAGGGTGAGAGCCTGGGTGGGGATGGAGCCGCGGGGAGGGTGACCAGAGCTGGGCGTGAGCCTGGGGCCTGGGACGGTGGATTAGCCAGACAGGAGCTGAGGTGCAGAGGTGGGTGTGGGGGCTCTGCCCTCCTGGGCTTGCATTAGAATGTCTACTCTGGAAGTCCTGTGGCCAGTGACCTCAGGAGTTTCTCACATTCCCCATTTCCTCATCTCACAAACCACAATTGTATTAAATGACCTCAAGATCGCTCCCAGCTCTAAGGTGTAGAGTCTTTTAAAAACACTATTCACTCAAATAATGGCAACAACTAAGTTCATAGTCTTTAACTTTTCTAGCTATAAATCAGAGCATGTTGTGGAAAAAAAAAAAAAAAAAAAAAAAAAACTCTATTAACTAAATAGTCATCCAAGATAAAAGTTGTTTACAATGTCTTCTACATTTTTAGAAGTAATATCAACCCAAATAAAAAAATTAGCAAATTATTTTTTTGTATTTTGTTCTGTGAAATAGATGGCAGATGTAAGTAACAGTATTCTCTATATTTAAAAAATAAATTGGAAAATCTTCATACAAAGGAATACCTGTGCTCAGATGGAAATCTCTTTATGCCAACTTTGTCCCCAGCTGGTCCAGGGTGGTCTGCAGTTGCTCAGGCACTAGGGGCTGGTCATGGAGAAGCTGGAAGCATCTAAATGCTGCAGCTCTGGGCACCGGGGGCTCACGGGGCCTTTAATCGCTACCTGTGTGGGGAAAGCCAGAGAAGGCCTTTCAAGGGTTTGAGGATATGGAAAATTCCCTGAGAAGAAACAAGCATTTGTGGGATATTTCTAAGTATTTCACCTGTGCCTTTTAGCCAGAATAGCAGGTCCGAGAACAGAGAGTTTCATCGCATGTGATGAATAGAGACACATTCTCGACAGGACCTGTTCTTCTTAATGCCTCGCTCCACACTCCCCAGGGCCACTGAGATAACAGAGCTCTGTTATTTAGTATGGATTTTCCTAATTACAAAACACTTTATGATTTATCATGCAGCCTGTGATTAGACGAAGTTGAACCAATCAATACCCTATTAATTGCCTGTGGCTGCTGTACATGACCCCTACCAATATCCGGGTTCAGAAAGCTGTTATATCAGCCGGTGGCCAACATTATTCACATTTTTTATAAATACAAAAGGCTCATTTCATCAAAAGAGGAAGCCATTATTGCTAAGAAAAATGGAATGCGATTTATATGGGAGCAGATGGATTACTCTTACTTACAGGGACAATCCTTCAATGTGTTGATCATATCCTGCTCGTGAGTAGCACAGAGAAAACGACGTCTGTGAGACCAGCGTCACCAGCAGACGCCTCTTGAGCGTGTCGCGGCTGTTTCCTGTAGGGGTCATTATTCAAGTGAACGCTGAAGTCTCCTGATTGGAAAAACCAGAATTCTCCTGCGGGAGACTCACAGTGGCTGACGCCCGCACACGAGTGAGTGTGCCCAGGGGCCTGGGCATTTGGTTGTGACCCCCCGAAACAAGAGCAATTGGAGCCATAGGACCCCGAGACCACCTCACTCATGGGCGTGTGGCTTCCCAGTGAAGCCAACAAGAGCAGCCGGGCCTGCTGCCCAGTGAGAGAGGTGGCAGTTTGAGGGGCCCCCATGTGCTGGGGGCACAGACTGATCAGAAGAGAAAAGGAGAAAAATAATTCCCCACCATGCTTTGGGTGAATATCACTCTTCTCACATCTCAAATTTTATACAGAAACTAAGAAATATACTTTTCCGTGTAGTTCAAACTTTCTCCACTTGCACGCACTATGACAATTAGATACCCATAAACATTTCAGATGACAAGTAAGGGTCACTGCCTTAGGTCACTGGTGACCTCATTCTCTGGTCCCGGGCCTGGGGTCCAGACCCGGCTATGTAGAGGCTCTCAGTCCCAGAGGGCAGCTCCCAGCCGACATGCAGCCCTGCCTCCCTCCTGCTGCTGTCCCTCTCCCTCTTCCTCCGCCTCTTCCTCCCTCCTTCTATCTCTCCCTCCCTCCCTCTCTCCTTGTCACTCCGTCCTCCCCTTTCCCTCCCTCTTCCTCATCCCTCCTCCTGTTCCTTCCTCTTCCTCCCCCATCTCCCCTTTAAGACTGGCTCTTCTGACTGGGCTGCTCACACGCACGTGCTCACCAACTAGGACCAGCTAGGATGCCAATTTGAAGCTCAGAAAAGTCTATGATAAATGATCCTTTCCAAATGTGAAAGCACCACCACTGCTGCCTCTACCCTACGCCCTCCTCAGCCAGTGCCCCGAGCTGCCTGCTTCCTGGGACTGCCCTCAGCAAATTCTATTATGAACACCTAACGGAAACAGGACCTTCATGCTGTGTCATCAGCACCCAGCACAGAGTGCTGCCGGAGAGCACATCGTCGATGGACAGAGAGGAGAGAGCAAAGCTGCCCGAGCTCTCGGCGGCAGGTCCCCTGGACGCCCCCACAGCCTGGTCCTGGAGCATCTGGGTCAGTGGGAGCACTACCGTCCTCACTGTCTTCTGTAAAACATGCTGAGGAATGGACACCCAGGGTTCACACAGGGGAGGACTGTAACCCCCTGAGACCACATCTGGAACGCCAGAATCCTGAAAGATGAAAACTCCTGAAATCTAAACCCTCAAGTTCTAAAATCCTGAGGTGCAATCACAGGAGAGTCACATCAGGTCAGTGGGACCAGCTCTTGTTTTTTTTTTTTTTTTTTTTTATGTAGAAGAAAATGGGTTTCAATGGAATCTTCAAGCCATACTGACAGGTGTGGGGATAGGTGTGATGGAGCCTTCTGTAAGTGACTTGTAAAGTGTTACCACTGAAGTTTGTTTTCCCCGTACACCCCTTGCACTTGGCGGAAAATTTAGCAAGTGGATTCACCGTGTGGATTGCAAACGCATCACTTGCTTGGGCTGGCATCTCCTCCAGCCAGTGGCCCGAGGAGGCTCTCAGTGAGTCAGACCACGTTTGCCTCAAGGACCCAGCTGAGTGGTGCACAGCAAAAAGAGCAGACACTCGGGGACCTTGCCGGTTCCCATCACACGATTATTTCTGCCATGTCTGTGGTCTACACAGATCCCACGAGGAATGGGTTTCCATGTGCCCAGAATAATGCAGCAGGGGGTGCCGAACATGAACAGTCTAACACGGAAAGCTCTTGTCTTCGTCTATCAAGTCCTGGAAGAATTTCAGAAAGGTCAGAGCCATGTGTGGTCAGGGCCACATGTAGTCAGGGCCAAGTGTGGTCAGAGCCATGTATTGTCAGAGCCAGGTATGGTCAGAGTCATGTGTAGTCAGGGCCAAGTGTGGTCAGAGCCAGGTGTGATCAGAGCCAAGTGTGGTCAGGGCCACGTGTAGTCAGTGCCAAGTGTGGTCAGAGCCATGTATGGTTAGAGCCAGGTGTGGTCAGAGCCAGGTGTGGTCAGAGCCAGGTGTGGTCAAAGCCAAGTGTGGTCATGGCCAGGTGTGGTCAAAGCCAAGTGTGGTCATGGCCAGGTGTGGTCATGGCCAGGTGTAGTCAGAGCCAGGTGTGGTCAAAGCCAAGTGTGGTCATGGCCAGGTGTGGTCAGAGCCAGTTGTGGTCAGACCTATGTATGGTCAGAGCCAGGTGTGGTCATGGCCAGGTGTGGTCAGAGCCAGTTGTGGTCAGAGCCATGTATGGTCAGAGCCAGGTGTGGTCATGGCCAGGTGTGGTCAGAGCCAGGTGTGGTCAGAGCCAGGTGTGGTCAGAGCCAGGTGGGGTCACAGCCACATATGGTCAGAGCCACGCCCTAAAAGAAAAAAAAGCAGCTGTTTATTGTGCTGCAAGACTTCGAAAAACAAACAAACAAAAAAACAGTTAAAATCTGTGAAAGTCTCCCAGCTCTTATGGACTGTCTCCCATGGTGGCCCATGATCTATTCATCTAATGCACTTTTTCTGATGTCGTGTTTTCTTTTAGTTATTTTACCTTCTCATCGCTTCCCATACTGGAGGTATAAATTGTGTAGAGATTTCTAGAGAGTTCTCATTCGTGCAAATGTGCCTCCTCCAAGTGCCCTGTCACCCAGTGTTGACATTGTGTGTGAGGGTTATGTGTGTCCATAAAATTACTGGAACTTCCTCGAGGAATGACCAGCTGTCCCTTCTGCACATGTGCGTTTGTGAAAGATAAAAATCTCTCGAGTCTCGGCTCTTTGTGTATGCAGGGGTGGGTGACATGGTGACCCATCGTGGTTTTTGATATATCCCACCAAAAGACACTATCTTGTCCATCAACGTATTTAAAATGAACACGTTTTAAATGGTTGAAAGGGGCCCCAGAGTTATCAGAGCACAGCCCGGAACCTGGCGGAGGCAGGGAGGGAGGGAGAAAGGCAGGGCCCCTCTTCCTTAGGAATCTTCCCTGGAAACCCAAAAGTGTGACAATTTTACCCTAAATTCCACCTAGATGGCCCTAAATCTGACCAACCCTGTTCAGGCTCCTCCCCAATGCTGTAGGGTAACTAGATCTGTATATTTAATATTACACTTTTCAACTTACCATAAGAGATACACTTGACTATATTTTTAAAAGGACAATTTGAGAATAAGAATCAACGAACAGGAACTTGAACAATCTGGTCTAATTATTAAGATATAAGTGATACAGCTTTTTGGGTGAGGGGCAAGTTCTTTTTAGATTTTGATCCTTTTTATTCTAAAATAAATCTTATTTAGTTTGAATATTCTTAGGGAAAGAAAAACATCAAACCTTTAAGTTATGTTTGTCTAACAGATTGGAGTATGGTTGTGGGTGCCAAGCAGAACCATCACTTTCTAAAGAAAAAAAGCTTTCCTTGAGAATATTCTAGGCAGTGCCATTCTCCCACTCCTCATTCTGAGACCTTGTTATCATTGTTTAAATAAAGCACCAACTAGGATGCCAACTTGAAGCTCAGAAAAGACTATGATAAATGATTCTTTCCAAATGTGATGAAGTCTTTCTGGTTCATTTCAGCCCTATAATTGTCGTAGAGGAAAGACCCAAAGTTCTACTGGAGAGAAAAATGTTAGACCAAATGCAGAAAGTTGGGGGACCAGTCCCCAAAGACTTAGATATGTCAGTAATTCACGGCCTCGTGAAGAGTCGTTTACACTCTGGAACCTGGGCAGAGGGTGAGTCAGACAGACTCAAGCTGCAGATTCTCTCAGAGATCCAGGGACAAATTCTCTGCTCACAGACCTTCAAGGCCTGGGGATATACCAAGTGTGCTTCTGACGCTGTCCCTTCAGTGGGGACCTGAAGTGCCCATCAGGCAGAGAGGAGCAGTACCGACTGGAGGTCGGTGTTAACAATCAGATGAGCCCAGGTGGCTGTAGGCAGAAAAGGGGGCAGAGCAGACACTACACGTGGCTGCAAGAATGACAGCTGGAAAGCTGCCTGGGGGGTGACCAGCAGGTTCCCAGTTTCCAAGGCATTCTTCCACAGATCGAGGTTAAAATATTGGTGAGAAAAAAAAGGACACACAATTAAAAGAAACACGGGAGTCGGGCAGTGCCTTTGGCTCAAAGAGTAGGGCACTGGCCTCTTATACCAGAGGTGGCAGGTTCAAACCCGGCCCCAGCCAAAACTGCAAAAAAAAAAAAAAAAAAAAAAAAAACAAGAAGAAAAGAAACGAGAGAGTCACGGGGAACAGTGAAGATCCCTAACATGATGTAAAGGAATCCTAGAAGAAAAAAAAAATGAGGCAGAAGAAATGGAATATTGGTGAATTTATGATTCTGTGTTTATGAATGAAAGTTGCTATGGTTTGACCGTGTCCCCTGAAAAGCTGGTGAGGGAAACTTAATATGTAATGTAGCAGTTTGGAGAGGGAGTGCTGTCAGGGGTGACTGGTCACCAGGCTGTGCCCCATGACAGTGGGATGTGGAATCCAAACATCATGGGAGGCACAACATGACGGGGGACACTCATACTCAGTTGTGGTTGTTCAGCCTGGGGGCCTGGGGAGGCCAACAGCTTCACACGCCGAGTGCATAGCAAGAAAGTGCTACCGCCAGCCGAGTTCCTGACGGACTCGTCCTTCACACCCAGGCATGCAAAGCTGAAAGTCTCCAAAACAGATTCCCAAGGTCAAAAAACATAATTTACCCCATTCTCTATTCCTGTTTAATTTCACTGCTGGTCACTCCAGCCCCTTGTGCTGTTTTCAGTATGGAAGGTTGTAGGACCTGGGCTTTTGCCCGCAGTCCTTGGAACCCTAAAGACCCTTCTCTAGCTAACATCCACAGTGGGAGAGGGCTTGTCATCAGAGGAAACTGGGTTCCTTACAAAGGCATGCATCTTATGAGGCAGCAAGAAGGGCCCCCTCCCCCAGACACCATCACCATGAACTTGGACTTCCCAGCCCCCAAAGCTGGGAGCTAATGATGTCTGTTCATCATAACTTACCAAGTGTGTGGTATGAACATTCTGTTAAAACAACATAAGAGCAATACAAAGGCATGATAAAAATACTTCTTAGGAAAAAAAAAAAAAAAGAAAGAAAAGAAAAAAGAGAAAAAAAAAAAAAAAGGGAGGAAAGCAAAAAATTATTGCTGAGGGAAAGGGGGAAAAATGGACTCCAGGAGAAAGGGTGTGAATAGACAGTGGTGATCAGAGAAACCTGGAAACATGATCATAACATGTGGGAAAGGAAAGGAAATCTACCTCCAGGATCTGGTTTAAGGTTCTTCTATTGCATTCTAGAAATGTAGACTGACGCAGTTTAGATACTATTAAATTAAGCATGTTTGGTAAAATGTAAGGGTCTGGAAAATTTAGAGTGCTAAAGTTTTGCTGGTAGGACGTAAAATACTGTGGTTGTGAGGCTGTTTCGTAAAACAGCTTGTTTTTCCTTAAAATATTGATCCAATTGATTTGCTGGGACTCAGCAATTCTGTTCCTTGGTGTCTACCTGGAGGGCAGACAGCACTTGACCCTGCACATGAGAGGGGGAAGCGGGGAGCCGGCAGCCGTGGATGGGAGGCAGGGGCTTCCTTCTTGGAGGACCCCAACCCATGAAGGAACGCGGAGAAGCAGCAAGCTGGGTGTACCCGGCGCACAGTCATCTTTATAGCACCAGAAATGAGCTTCAAAGACAACATTTCTCCAGGCACGGAGGACAGCTGTGAGTGTGGAAAGAAGCTGACCCCTGGGACAGGTGACAGGGAAGACAGCTGGACCCAGTGAGCAGGCGAATGGGCTTTAGGGTGGGCAAGGTGTTTCTGTGAGCAGCGGCTCCCTCCTGGTGCTCAGAAGGTGATGTCCAGTGAGACTTGCTGTCCCTTGAACACCTGCAGACTGGCACCCTAGAGAGGTTTCTGATGGACATGAAGGGAAGGGAGGGCATTATGCACTGTAGGTCAGAGTCCGGGGTTAAAACCCCAGCTTTATTACTTCTTGATACGTGAACTTGTTAAAACCTCATTTTCCTCATTTTTAAGATGGATTGACAATATTGTCTACTTTGTTTCTAGAAACTGCTTCCTAAATGTTGAAAGGAAGGGATAAAGGGGAAAAAATTGAAATAAAAGATGAAAAGCAGAGAAGTCCCTTGTCAGCCTCCACACGAGGTCACCCTCAACCAGCTCTGAGCCCATGGAGCATCCAGATTCTCTCCAGTCTGTACCAGGAGGAAATTTTGCAAGCGACCTTGTAAATATGGGAAGGAAAGGCTGGCCTCAATATTTCCTCTACCTCACGCAGGAACAATGGGACAGTGGTAAGTACTAATTATTGCTCATTAATTTAGAGGTATAATAGAATGTATAACAACAAATTATTTAGAAAGGCTGTTCAGTGATTCTTGTTTATTCTGCCAGATAATATATGAACAAAAGGCAGGTGATAAAATTAGAACACATCCATTTAGAACAGATAAAAGGGAACATTGTATTGTTTCGTCACCATGTAATTATCTTGTAAAAGTCTTCAGGAAGGATATTATTGTGACAAATAGTTTCAACTGAGGATTAGGCATTTATAATAATAAGAACAACACATGTAATCACAAGGTTCAAAACAAATGAGAAATGCTATCAAGCTGTGTACCACTGTGTGGAAGACACTAAATTAAACTGGGGGCGGGGGGGGAGAAAAATTTCCCAGAAAATTCAAGGCTTGAGTTCTCCTAGTTTCCCTTAAACACTCTTATTTTTTTTCTGCCCTGGATTATTTTCCTATCTTTTTCATTATGTGGGGAAATAAGGGTTATATTCAGACTCAGTGTTTCCCTAATATTTTGGTTAAATTAGTTGATTCAGGGATGGACAGAAGAAAGTAAGATGATCAAACGTAATTGTGTTGGTCACAGAACTAGATGATTGAATCTCCTAAAACTTTGGTGACAGCAAACGTTCTAAATTGATAGCCTACCTCAGTAAAATAACTTTGATTGTGACTAAATTGCTGTTTCTGTTCTTCTAACGTGTGGATATGGGCACAATAAATGGCATGCTTCCCTCTGAAACACCTGGGCCTAAATTCTAATAGCGACTTAATGAATCATTAGCTGGTAATGTCTAACAGTTAAAATTCCCCTGTAAGATGGCTATAAACAAAGCAGTGAAAACTTTTGACAAACTAGTTTTGCCTGGTATTATAAAAACTACAACAGCAACACTAAAAGTCTCAAACATTCACGTTTGCGCAATTCTATTCTGTTGTACTCAATTAATTTAGTTAAATCCAGTTGCATATATAGATATAATTTGACTAAGTCTGATTTCCCTAAACCTGTGCAGCTTAAAACTATGCCTTATAACAAGCAGTGAAGCACTTTGTCCGGAAAGCTTTGTTGTTCGTATTTATAAGTGAGAAATTGACATACATATATGAATGTATTTGTTATTAAGTATGAATTTGAAATGTTTCCCTAAATCCGGTTTTAATATGGATAAAATGAGAACAGTGTCTTGTTTCTGAAATTTTCCTAATACCTTTGCTTTGCTATTGAATTTTTAATAGTTTTTTCCTGTTGAATTGCATATGAAGTAAGTCTAAAAAGCCATAGAAATAAACAAAATTTTTAAAAATGTAATATAGTTACATTTTTTAACTATATTACATTAATTAGTTATATATCTTTAGGAATAGGATTGACTCTGTAAATGAACTGTTAATCACAAATGTAAGTCTTTTTGTTTTTTTTTTTCTGTTTTTTATTGTTGGGGATTCATTGAGGGTACAAGAAACCAGGTTACACTGGTTGCATTTGTTAGGTTAATTCCCTCTTACAATCGTGTCTTGCCCCCAAAAGGTGTGGTGCACACCAAGACCCCACCTCCCTCCCTCCTTCCCTCTCTCTGCTCTGCCTTTCCCCACCCCTCCCTCCTTCTTTCTGTCTCTGCTCTCCCCTTCCCCCACCCCCACCGTGCCCTTAATTGTCCTCGTATCAAAATTGAGGAAAAGGACAACCAAGGGTTCTATCTCCATACATTGGTTCAATGACTATTTACTGAGTGGGCATAGGCAAATTGCATTCTTCGAGCTCAGCGTTTCCTTGGGGAGCACTGGTTAACTCACAGGGAAAGTTAAATACACACATGAACATGCGCGTGCGCACGCACACATGCACAGTGTCACCAGACACTGCTCTTTGGGGTTGGCGGAGGTGAAGACTTCCTGCCCACAGCACTCCCCCAGGGCAGCCCTCACCTTGCAGCCCACAGCCCTCACCCTGCTGTTCTCTCTCTCTGTTAGCCACTGTGCTTCCTGCCCTGCTCTCAGGCTCACACTCACCTTCCTCGGGCAACTCCTACTGACCTAGTGTCTGACCACTGATCTTCTCCAGTTTTGCCTATAAAGAAATGCAGACCTTACTGGTGTTGCCAGCATGCCTGTCTGGCATGCAGGGTTAGGTGGACCCAGCCACCCACGGCTGGGATAAACCAAAGGGAGATGGAATCAAAGGGTTGAGGAGACACCTGCACTTCCGTGATGGTCACCATTTTACAAAAGCCCAGGTAGGGGCTCAAACTGAGTGTCTGCCAGAAAACGAACAGGTAAAGAAAAGATGCTGCATCCACGCAAGGGAATACCTCTCAGCCCTGAAGGAGAAGAAACTCCTGTCACATGCAGCGGTGTGGATGACCCTGAAACAAGCCATATGGCCTCGTGCGTGTGTGGAGTCTAAAAATGTAGAACTCGTAGAAATGAAGAGGAGAAGGTGGTTACCGGGAGCTGGGTGGGCTGGCGGGCTGGGGGTGCTGCCTACAGTGTGCAAAGTTTCAGTGAGAGAGGAAGGATAAGTTCAAGAGATCTATCATGCAATGTGTTGGGAGAGGAGCCAGCAAGACAGAGGTCCGGGCTACTGCAACCTCATCTCCAAATAGCAACTCCCCAGTGTGACTAGGGCTATGGATTAGAAGCAGGTTACTCAACTGGAGAGAATTACACAGGCTGTAAGTGCCCAGGGGCAGGAACCCTGGGGACCCAAACATTTGCCCCATGTGGAAATTACAGTGTTGCTTCAATTATTTCACCAGTTTGTGCAATGGCGTAAGCTCCATTCTCTCTAACACATCTGTTAAACATACCTGTGTGTGCCTCTGTGAATCTGCTCCTGCAGTCAGACCCCGTGGCACCTCAGGTCTGCCTAAAACAAAGCACCAGGGAAGTAAATCCAGGCCTTTGAAGAGGCTCTGCTATCGGGTTGCAGAGTTCACCAAGCTAAGAGGGACGAGACTGGGGGGTTTCTTCCCTTCCTTGTTCAGGACGTTACGATGCTGTTTTCCTTCTGTCCAATGGAGGCTGTGGGACACTTTTGTAGTTTCCTACAGCAAAGATGAAAGAGCTTTAGGATGTGTCACCATCAAGTGGAGATCTCTGTGAGCCTCCCCAGGTGCATGTGCTCTGGGAAAATGCCAAGGATTGTGCCAGTGGTCCTGGATGTTTCCTGTCCAGCCTTTCCTGTATGTTTTCACCTTGCGGCAAATTCTGGCACCTCTTGGACAGTCTATGGGCAGGTGTCCATAGAGTTGGCATCCACTCTGCTCCAGGTCTGAGCAGAGCCTACCACAAATTGCGGAGGCCTTTCTAAATGTTTTAAATCGACCTGAATGTTTTTCAGCCTCGTATGCGTAGAATAGGAAGGACACAGCTGCAGATGGGTCCTGATGGAACCTCCCTGTGGCTGCCGTATGTTGGAAGAAGGGACTCGACCTGCCCACCACCTGCCCTGCCTCCTTGGACCCTTCTTCTCTTTTCATTGGCTAGAAAACTGGCAACCACGAGGATCAGTATATTCTTCTGGGCTTTGTGAGGGTCCCTCTCAGGGATTCCATGCCTCAGAGCGCAGTATGTCGTGGGAGGGAGAGGCTATTTCAGACGGGTTTATTTCTACGGCTTCCCCTAGCTGGTCCCACTTGTCACTTGTCCCTCCTGCTCATCAGGGATGAGTCCTGTTCTGATGGGGACAAACATGACCGTACCGAGCAGTCATGCAGGTCCCTACCCTTCTCGTTCCAAGGAGCTATTCCTCACACACTCCCTGCCTAGAAGAAAACGTGAGAAATAGTTTGGTCCCTGATTGAGGTGACGTCCCTCTGAGCCTGAGTGCTGAGCTTGTAGGTGAGGCCCTCTTCTTGGGCCAGGCCTGGGTGCATTTCAAGAAAAGGCCCTGAAAGGCATTTGTGCAGGGCACGTGTCACCGACAGGGCCCAGCCAGATGGTGGGAGGAAAATCACTGCTATGATGCAGGGGACATTCCCAGGTACCAGGCAGGTTTGGAGCCTCCCGAGCCGCTCTGGGCTGCCACCGCTTACATGGTGCTGGCTCTCGGGCTGCAGCCTGGCTGTGTGGACAGACTGTCGTCGAAGGAGGCATCTGACTCTCCATGTGCAATTCCTAGCCACCTCTATGTTCCTCATTTCTTGTTTTTCCTGCTGTTAATTTGATTCAAGTTCAGGTGAGACTGACCTCAAAACAATTAGAGTTTTCTCTTTTTGACATTTTGAAAGTGAACACAGTGGTTCATCCCCTTCTCCAAGTATCCGTCAATAAAATTCTCTCTTCTCACATCCTCTGGGCAGGATCTTTGGCTTTGGCTCAGTTTCCAGGTAAGTGGGACGGTGTGCTATGTGCTAGCCTGTGGTTTTCCCTTCATAGGAGATTGCCACTTCGGGGAAAGCCCAACACCGTCTCTTCTGTCTTCAGAAACAGAGGCCGCAGCCCCACCGAAAGGGAGGAGCCACAGGTCACTTCTGATGGGTCCCTGGGACCCGGTGCTTTGCTCCCTGGCTGTCGGGCTTGGAAACACAGCCTGTACCCACCATCCTGTCTCACTGAGGGTGCACCAAGGGGCAGTCCTCCCTTATCAGTCATCTTCCAGACCGGGAATTCCCTCAGAATGGGGGTCAGTGGTGACCCTGTTTCAGGCACATCTGAAGTTCAGATAGCCTTATTCTCCGTGGCTGCTGACTGCTCAGAAGTTTTTGGTTTAAAACCATTTTAGTCTCATCATTCTCAAGCTGGCAGGTGCACCAACATTGCCTGGCGGCTGAAGGAGTGGTGGTGGTGGTGGCTTGTGAAAATGCAGGTTGCTGAGCTCTTGTTCCGAGTGTCTGATTTAGTGGGTCCAGGGCTGTCCCTGAAGGGTGACTGTCACCTCACAGCTGCCAGGCAGTCACAGCCTTAGAAATTAAAAGTACATGTTTGTCATTGACACCATGATGTGGCCTGGCGTCCCTGAAGCTGGCTGTGTCTCCTGGCACTGATGCTCACAGACCACAGGCACCACCAAGCCTCAACGTTCCTTCAAGGGTGTGTGTGTGTGTACATGTGTGTGTGCACATGTGTGCGTGTTTGGGGTTGCGGTGACAGGTGAGCCAGAGGAGATTTGGTCCGCACAGACTCTGTGGCTGTGACTTTGTAAGTCAGCATGTTGCTCAAGCCATTCTGTTTCCCCTCACTTCTGCTCCCTGGAGGACGGAAGGACTAATTTCCGCGCTGGGATAGGAACCTTCCACATCCTTAGACAGCCAGGACCCTGCTTGGAGACCACATGGGTGGACTGGGATACAGAAAAGTGGGTCTCGAGTTGCAAGGGCAATGTTCAGCAGGAGAAATAGGCTTAAGGCACTGCTGGGAGTGGGACCCTGGCTAGAGGACGGAACCAGCCTGTGTTCTCGTGTCTGTGGGAAGCCGGCGGGGCACTTGCTGAAACTCTAACCCTGAATTCAATGCAGAGATAACTATCCAGCCACACCGTGCAGCTGGCACATCATTCACAGCACTCACCATCAAAATTTAAAAATAGCAAATCAAATTCAGAAATAGCACAAGGAGGGAAAAATTTGAGCATGCTGGAAAACAAGTTTGCTGGTGAGCCCTCTCCGGGTGGGGTGCTGGAGAGAAGCAGGACTCCTCCTCTACACCCAGCAGGGATCCTCCCCCACCGGGTGAAATTTCATTTCAGGAGATGGCAGCACACTGAAGTCTACCCCCTCAGGGAGCGGGGTTCCTTTGTGGGAAAAATAGAACCATAAATGTGTAAGGCTTCTGAAAGAGCGTTCAGAGGGAGGAGAGGTCGCTGCTGAAAAGACTTTCTTTTCATGTAAAAATAGTTCACACCAGCGTAAAGAGTTTATTCAAATACACTTCATGACATCATCTCCAAAGCGTTTTTTTGTTCAGCAAGCAAAACAGTGCGACCAAGAACGATTTTGTGTTTTAAACAAAGCTATTTCCTGTCACCCCCATTCAGAACTCTGTGGGCCCAGTGACCCCATCAGGGCTCTGCGGATGCTTGTGAGGGGTGGGGGTCAGGGGGAGGGGGAGGGGAGGGCTGCTTTGGGTGTTTTTTCCTGTATTTATTTTTGGTTTGCTATGTTCAGTGTTTTGAGATAAGTATGGTGATATACGGCAAAGAAAATGTTCTTACACACAATACTGAATTACTCCCTGGGTGAATGAATTTCCCTTCATTGTAAATATTGACTCAGCAGTGCAGGCAGCTTTCCAGAGCCCTGGGGACATCAGAGTTAGGATCTCTAGATTTTGTAGCTGTCACCCCCCAACATAGATCGTCCTCTGATGAGGCGAGACCAGATGATGGGGTAACCATTGCCTGTAGGTTCTTTTTAGTTAACAGTTACTTGACAGCTAAATAGACAACATCAGAATATCTCCTTCCAAATTACCATTCCCCCCAAAAAATCCCATTCATAACAAACAGGGATTTGATGTACCCCAATTATGAGTCTAGATGTGTCCTTCAAAAATGCTATTTAAGTGAAAATAAAGTCAGTTTTGGAAGACATTCTAGAATGTTCCTTTGGGGAAAGGCTAGATTAGTGAATGAAAATCTGTTTCTCGTCCTCAATGCACACAGGGCCAACCTGTTTTGGGGGATTTTAAAAGATAAATTTAGGCACATTAAAATTTTAACGAGTTTATTTGAGCAAGAGATTCATGAATTGGGCGGCCAGGCCCCACAAGCTGCTGACGGCTCCACCAGGGGGCTTGGTGGGGGAAACGTCCATAAGGTGTTGGTAGAAGCAGGACAAACGATGTGTTTGATCAGTTTAAAGTCCCTAGTTAGAAGTTAATTATCAATTTCTGGTTAGTAAATTCTCTACTTAGAGGTTTGTTGGCTATTTGTGGTTGGCCAGGTTTGAATTTCCTTTCACTTTTTTAAAAAAAGTTATAATATTCAGGAGATACAAATGTTTTATCATACAGGTACATCGCGTCATGCTGAAGTCAGGGATTTCAGTGTCAGAATGGTGTTCGTTGTACCTGACAGTAAGATTTTATTCCTCTTGGATCTGCTCCTCCACCTTGGTTTCTAGGGTCCTTCCTGCTGGGCTTGGATTTTCCTGCATTTGGAGCCCCAGGCCCGTGAGTGCTCAGGGCCCCTAGTCAACATGGGGGCTGTAATATGTGGGGAAGCATCCTCAGTCCTTAATTATATGCTCTCATGCCCACCCAACCTATCTGAGCTGGGAGATGAATAATTACTCGCCTCCCACATCCTTCCCTTCCCCTGCCTCACAGACTCAGCCTGGTTCTCACTGGGAAGGGTGTAGATCAGGAAGGCTGAGCCTGAAGTTGAGTCTGCCATTACCACTCTGGGACCAGACACAGACTATAAAATGTGAGCACGCTGACGCTGAACTGATCCTCCTCACCAAGAAGACATCACGTTTCTGCTGCAAAACGTTGGCAAGGAGGGCTACATATAGAACCCAAGGAATTATCTGGGGTGCCTCTTAGTACTCCTATTTCTAGTAATAATGGTCATTGGGAACTGATGTCAACTCGGTAAGGTCAGACCAGTAAAGCACGCAGAGTGTTCACGGGTGGAGGTTTGGGTTGCCCTATCAGATAGGAGCTGTAGCCACCAGAGGTCTTAGGAGAGGGTAAGAAACCATGAACCAGTACTTACTAACTCCTGTTATTATCAGCCATAGAAGCGCAGCTATGCACCATGGTGGGGGGAGATAGAGAGGTCTGTGCAGTGCTGTGAAGGGCGTCCCGAAGTGAGGAGTGGCACCCCCACCCCTGTCCGAGCACCTGCACAGAGGCAGGTGAGAAGAAGAGAGGCTGAGCCTGAGCCGTGTTCCCAGGGACGTACTTCACCCTTGCTCTTCATGTCACCCAACGGTGGCCTGATTCTCATTGGAGTTTAAATGGGAACACCTGTTTGGGCAGAAAAGTGCTCAGATGAGCGTCACCAAAGACAGGCCACAGAAAGGCCCCCAAGGCCAGGACTATACTTCTTGGGGGTCTGTTCTGCACGGTGCCCTCAGGGAAGTCATTTAGTTTTACCAATGCCCCGGGTTAGCTAGACATAAAGAAATCTCAGGGTTGTGATACAGCTAAATAATTTAGCACCTACGAAGTCCTATGAGATGAAAGATGCCATAGAAATGCAAATTATTATTTTATTAGGAGACCCCCCCCATGGGAAGATGTCTTTATGGACGTGGAGTCCCCTGATGGATGGCACCAGGCTTCCTCTCAGGAATCTGCAGCACTTAACTGTGCAGATAATTGCCTCCCATACGGTTTCATCTGCTCTTCTTGAGAATTATCTCTGGTGCCTCTCTCTTCAGGGCTGCCCCTGTCATTTCATTCTGACATTCCTCAGCAAATTGAATGAACTAGTTGCCGGAAATCCCCCAGGAGAAGCAATGCGTCTTCATTACAGTAATTATGTTTTATGTGGAGGCTTTTTCATAAAAAGAAATAGGTATCAAAGTTTTAATTCAAGTTCAAAGGATTGTAAATTGCTAATAGCAATAACGTTAGCTGAAGCCTTGTTGTTAAAAGGAGGAATTTGTTTTTTAATCTAGGACACCCTGCAGAGGAGGCCTCCCTCTGCGGGAACAAAGGGTGGTCTCGCTGTTTAACCTCCCGCCGGGAGGCAGGTGCCCTCTCTGATGCACCCACAGGTCGGGTCCACAGGAGAAGGCCTGATTCTTGTTTCCTTGTTTGGGCCACAGGTCTCCAGGGACACCTGGCTTCTCATCTAGCTGGTGACTAGATGGTGCTTTGGGAAAAAACACTCTTCCATCCATGGTTTCCTCAAAAATCCAAGGCAACCCAAGTGCCCATCGATCCACGAATAGATTAATAAATTTTGGTACATGTACACCATGGAATATTATGCAGCTTTAAAGAAAGATGGAGACTTTACCTCTTTCATGTTTACATGGATGGAGCTGGAACATATTCTTCTTAGTAAAGTATCTCAAGAATGGAAGAAGAAGTATCCAATGTATTCAGCCCTACTATGAAACTAATTTATGGCTTTCACATGAAAGCTATAACCCAGTTATAACCTAAGAATAGGGGGAAGGGGGAGGGGGAGGGGAGGGAGGGGGAAAGGATGGGTGGAGGGAGGGTGATTGGTGGGATTACACCTGCAGTGCATCTTACAAGGGTACATGTGAACCTTAGTAAATGTAGGATATAAATGTCTTAACATAATAACTAAGAAAATGCCAGGAAGGCTATG
>CAUYPK010090354.1:0-27211 GCA_963574355.1 Loris lydekkerianus
CCCTGGAGGCCTCCACGAAGCTGCTCCTGCTCAGTGTCCACCCCCTGGAGGCCTCCTGAAGCTGCTCCTGCTCAGTGTCCACCCCCTGGAGGCCTCCACGAAACTGCTCCTGCGCAGTGTCTACCCCCTGGAGGCCTCCACGAAGCTGCTCCTGCTCAGTGTCCACCCCCTGCACGCCTCCATGAAGCTGCTCCTGCTCAGTGTCCACCCCCTGGAGGCCTCCACGAAGCTGCTCCGGCTCAGTGTCCACCCCCTGGAGGCCTCATGAAGCTGCTCCTGCTCAGCGTCCACCCCCTGGAGGCCTCCACGAAGCTGCTCCTGCTCAGTATCCACCTCCTGGAGGCCTCCACGAAGCTGTTCCTGCTCACTGTCCACCCCCTGGAGGCCTCCACGAAGCTGCTCCTGCTTAGTGTCCACCCAGGGACACAGTGAATGAAGGGATTCAGCTGCTCTTTCAAAACAGACCAGAATCAAGCAGAGTAGTGTGCGCTGGTCTAGAGGAGAGACCACCCATCTGCCTTCTCTGTGGACATTTGTTTTGTTATTTCTGAGAGATAATTTCAACAAAGGGCCACGTGGGGAGTCCTTGAGGATCGGTTACCTGTGAGTGTGAGTAAGAGGGAGAAAATGCACTAATTGGTCTGGCTTGCGGAGGTGTGATAGGTTGTGAGTTTGATTATAGAAATAATGAGAAGTGTGTCTCTACGAGGAGGTCAAAAAAACAGACTTATCTACTGCTGCAGGCAGAACACCAACGATTTCCTCAGGTACCTATGGAAAACAAGATCTGCCAAACATAACACTCTAGTGGTAAGAAGCCTGTCACTGCCTGGCCCCAGACAGGCAGAACTGGGCGCCTGGCCCCACAGGCCCATGGCCGGCGACAGCCGAGGAGCTCCCCCTCCACCTGGCACTAGCAGGGGCATTGATCTGCGTAGAGAATGATGAACTCTCTGCTTTCCACAATTCCATGAAAATCATTTTCAAAGGCTGCTCTGAATATTGGGCAAAATCTCTAACTAACGAACAAACTGTAGTCTGGACTCAGGACAGAGTTTGAAGAAGCCGAGTGGGTAACTGAAGGGTCACAAAACAAGGAGAACAAACAGCTTTGGGGCCTTTAGTAAGACACGGGCACAAGTGGACCTCAGGGAGAAGCAGTTTACCAAAGGAGCACTTCATGTATAATATGCTCTGGTGGATAGTCAAGTTTTCATGCATTTCCAGGAGTTATTAAAACTTATGTCAAACCATCTCCTACTAGGAGTGCAAGCTTTGTCCTAGAGCCTTATCAAAATCTAAAAGCCCCTGAAATAGGGCTTTTGTTACACTGCATGTCCCAGCCTCCGACAGTTGTGACGGCCCATTCCTCTTTGTTGAGAACCACAGACAGAACCGCAGTCCCCAAGGCCTCTTGGGAGCTAGTACAAAGACTGAGAAACAGCAGCATCTCCGGAATTTCTCCACAGGGACAGTGACCAGGTTCCATGGGGATGCCAAAGGGACTTTTTTTGAAGCTATGTTTGCAAAGCAAAACTACCAATATATAAAAAAAGCCCAAAGTTTCCTAAAGAGGTTTTATTTATACTTTATATAAGACTGAGAGAATATCTAGTATCACCAACAGTGAGTAATATTCTTATTGCTGTTGCTTTTGTTACTACTGGGGTACCCTAAGAATACTGAGGAAGACATTCAGCACACCAAAGCCACCTTTGAGAACTGCAATCTTGTGGTTAGCTGAAATGAAAAGTGCAATGTGTAACCCTGGACGAGTTTCTTTCTCTGCCGAACTAACTGGTCCTCATTACCATCAAACAAATAACTCTCACATCACCAGTATTGCATCCTAACCACCCCAGATGGTAGCTTAATAGCCCGAAAGAATTAATAGTGCACCTCTATTCACCCAGAGAAGAGCTGAAGCAATGGAAAGAATCCGGCCCATTATACCCCACACAATTGCTAAATAATATGCAATCAGAGAAATGAAGCCTGGCATATGGTCATGTCCCTACTACACTGAGATTCATTGTAATGAAAGTGCTGTTCAAAACCCTTACAGAAATTCAAAAGGCATACCTTTCTTTTCTGGAAGAAACATTACAATAAGACAAGCCAGTCCTCCTAGGCACAGAAATGCTGCTAATGTCCGCTTCCGGCCAGACCTAAACAATACAGACAAAAGACATGTTTCCCTTATAAATCTTATGAACTCATCTGCTGCTTCTTCCTAACCTTTCCTTTTAAACGTCTCCAGTTTCATTATATATGTTTATCTTTTCTTACGGTGTGGTGACTGATAGGAAATTGACTAGGACGTACAATAGTTAACCATCACAAAACAAAGGAAAACATGCTGGATAGCAGGATAAAGGGATGTGGGCGGGAGAAGATTACAGAATTAGTCCATTTCCGTAAGTGGTGACTATGTTTCAGACACTGTTTAAAATGTTTTCCATCTATTATCTTATTTAATCCTAATGATTACCCCCCTAGGCATATACTGCAGTATTCTATATTCTAGCGAATGAAACAAAAGCAAAGAGAAGGGAGACTTTCAGTTCATCTCGTTTTCCAGTTACCTGAATCTTATGGAGAAAAGTTTTAAATATTGTAAAAAAAAAAAAAAGAAAAAAAAAGTCTCTTAAAAATACAAACAGAAGAAACCAATTTATAAACACCCACACTTCCATATGAATGCTATAACCCAATTACAGCCCAAGATGAAGGGGAGAGAGGAGGCGGAGGGGAAGGCACAGGAGGGGGGAGGATGGGTGGAGGGAGAGTAATTGGTGGGACCACACCTGTGGTGCATTGTACAAGGGTACACATTAAATCTACTAAGTGTAGAATATAAATGTCTTAACACAATAACTACGAAAACGTAGTGAAGGCTATGTTAACCAGTTTCATGAAAGTATTTCAAATTGTATATAAAACCAGCACGTTGTACCCCATAATTGCATTAATGTACACAGCTATGATTTAATAAAAACAAACAACAACAACAAAAAAAAAAAAACAGAAAAGATTTCTTGGTAATGGATCAGAATGAAGTGAAATGTATCATATACTTTATTAAGAGGAGTTATTTTCAAATGATAGCCCCAGACTTCAAGGAACCATCATTAGTAAGTCTCCCTTCTCCAGGGGCCTGCAACATACCAACTGCTACGATTGGGACCTCAGTATTACGTGCAATTTTGATAACAATTTGGCCAGGGGGATTGTAGAATCCCTAGATTGAGAATGAGCAGGAGCAGAGGCTTAGTGAAAGATCTTGTCAAAATAATATACTTAACATACGGTTAAGACCGGATCTGAATCCAGGTCTGCCTGCTCTCAAAAGTAGCGAGCATTCCTGCTTTAGATTTTCATCTTGAATCTGGGTGGCAGGAGGGGAGCCTTCTTTACTGGGTCATTTCGCTGAGTTTAGCCATCAGTATTGAATGCCTTTCAAGTGACAGGCACCACACTGGACGAGCACCAGGGCCACAGGATGCCTCCAGAAGAGCCTTCTTAGAACACTGCCTGCTTCCCAGAGGTCTGCAGAGGAGGCGGAGGCAGCAAAAAGGAGGGGAGTCTGGCACCGCTGGGGCTGCGGGGGAACAATGTCTGACTATGACGTCAGCCCCAGTTCTGGGGATATGAAGAGAGTAAACTGGAGCCTCTAACTGAAAGGTCAGGAGAGCAACTAAGAAAAAAGCCTTCAACTTAGCAAAATCAAATCCCACCCTTCAAAATGCTCTAGACCAGTGATTCTCAACCTTCCTAATTGCTGCATTGTTGCAAATGGAACAAAGGGATCACGACCCACAGGTTGAGAACCGCTGCTCTAGACTAAAACATCCTGATGACAGCATGAAGCACAGTGCAATAAGAAGCTGGTTTTTGGTTAGAAAATTATTTCTAGATAATGAGAAATGATATAATCTAATTGATTCCCAGCCCACACAAAACAGAATTTTTAATTGCCTTGGTCCAGGGGCAAAGTAACAGAAGTGATCTCAGAAAACTGAGGAAAGGGTGCTCTATAAAATAACTTTTAAAATGTATTTCAAAACTGTGCCACTGGAAATGAGTAATAAGCAGGATATATTCTTCTCCCTCAACAGAGTAAGTGGGTCTTAAAAGGTAAGAAAAAATATTTTTTATAAAATGACTTCTTTTCCTTTGGGTAGATACCCAGTAGTAGGATTGCTGGATCAAAGGTAACTCTTCCATTTATTTCTTTGAGGAATCTCCATACGGTTTTCCATAGAGGTTCTACTAATTAGCAATCCCACCAACAGTGTATAAGTAAGTGTTCCTTTCTCTCTGCATCCATGCCAACAGCTATTGTTTTTTTCTTTTTTTCACTTTTTAATTGTAGCCATTCTAATAGGGGTAAGGTGATATCTCATTACAATTTAAATTTACATTTCCCTGATGATTAGTAATGCTGAGCATTTTTTCATGTGTGTTGGCCATTTTTCTCTCCTCCTTCAAAAAACTTCTGTTCAGGTCTTTTGCTGACTTTTTGATGGGGTTGTTTGCTTTTTTTCTTGCTGATATGTTTGAGTTCCTTGCAGACTCTGGATATCAGTCCTTTGTTGCATGTATAGCTTGTGAATATTTCTCCCATTCTGTGGTTGGTCTGTGTACTCTGCTGATTATTTCCTTTGCTGTATAGAAACTTTCACTTAAATTTATTTACTTTTGTTGTTACCATATTTGCCTTTGAGGTCCTAGTCATAAATTCTTTGCTAGGCTGATGTCTAGAAGACTTTTTCCTACATTTTCTTCTCAAATTGTTTTGGTTTCATGACTTGCATTTGAGTCTTCCATCCACCTTAAGTTAATTTTTGTATAGGGTGAGAGACAGGCATCCTGTTTCATTCTTCTGCATGTGGCTATACAATTTTCCCAGCACCAATAATTGAATAGGGCTTCCTTTCCCCAGTGTACATTGTAGTCTGTTTTGTCAAAGAGCAGTTGGTTGTAAGCAGATGGTTTTATTTCTGGGTTCTCTATTCTATTCCATCGTTTTATGGAGCTGTTTTTATACCAGTACCATGATGCTTTGGTTATTATAAGCCTTTTAGTATAATTCAGCAGTTCTCAACCTGTGGGTCACGACTCACAGGAGCTGTATGAAAGGGCCGCGACATTAGGAAGGTTGAGAACCACTGGCATAATTTGAGGTCAGGCAATGTGATGCCTCCAAATTTGTTCTTTTTGCTTAAGATTGCTTTGGCTATTTGGGCTCTGTTTTGGTTCCAGATGAGTTTAGGAATGTTTTTTCTAGATGTGTGAAATACAACATTGGTATTTTGATGAGGACTCCACTGAATCTGTAAATTACTTTGGGCAGTATGAACATTTTAATGTTGATTCTACTAGTCTATGAGCATGTTATATTTTCCCATTTGTTTCTGTCATCTATGATTTCTTTATCAGTGTTTTGTAGTTCCCCTTATAGAGATCTTCCACCTTCTTATAATCCTAAGTATTTTATTTTCTTTAAAAAATTTTTTTTTCCAAAGCCTCAAAAAATAAATGAATATTTATAAATAAAAACAGAAGATAATTTCAAGAAACAGATCATGCCAAATCTTATAGACAACAGAAAAAGAAGAACTATTTTCAAATTCGTTTTACTTCATCTGGATATAGCTGGTATTAAAATTGGAAAAAATATATTATTATAAAGGAAAATTACAAACATATTTCACTTATAAATGAGGATGCAATGTCCTAAACAACATATTAACAAGTTGAATTAAAAATTATTGTTCAAATAATGTACAGGTATTTTATTTTCTTTGTGGCTACTATATATGCTACCGAGTCTTTGATCTGACTCTCAGCTTGACTGTTATTAGTAAGTAGAAATGCTAATGATTTGTGTACACTGATTTTGTAACATGACACTGCTGAATTTATTTAATAATCTAGGAGTCATCTGGTTGGTGGAGTCTTTGGGATTTTTCTAAATATAAAATCATATCATCAGTGAACAGGGATAGTTCAGTCTCCTCTTTTCCAATTTGGATGTCCTTTATTCCTTTTTCTTTCCTGATTGCTGCAGCTAGGACTTCTAGTACTAAGTTGAATAGACACGGTGACGGTGGGCATACTTGCCTTGTTCCAGTTTTTAGGGGGAATACTTTCAACTTTTCCCCATTTGCTTTGATGTTGGCTGTGGGTTTGTCACATAAGGCTTTTTAAAAAGTAATTTTAAGGCATAAAACAGACACTTGTAGTCGAATGTTCATTGCAGTACAGTTCATAAGTCAAAGGTGTGGAATCAATCTAAGTGTCCATCAGTTCATGAGTAGATAAAGAAAAGGCAGCATATATATACCATGGAGTATAAAAAGGAATGAAATAATGTGTACTGCAGCAACTTGGAATTGGAAACCATTATCCTGAGCAAAGTATCTCAGGAATAAAAAAGAATACATGTCCTCTTTCATAAGTGAGAGCTAAACAATGGGCACACCTGGGCACAAAGAGATGTAAAGGACATTGGAAACCAAGAAGGGGAGGAGGGTGAAGGAGATGAGGGATAAAAACTTACCTGTCAGGTACACTGACCACTATTCTGGGGATGGGCATTAAAAAAGCCCCAGCTTAAACATGACATTAATACAAAGAATCCATATAACAAAAACATTTGTACCCCCTTATCATTTTGAAATTTAAAAACATAACAAAAAGTCTTTAGGTTTATCTTTAATTGCCCTCTTATAAGAACTTCTAAATGTTATTAATTCATTTTATGGAGTTTTACCCACTTAAAGCTAATAATCCTATCTCTTAGAATTGACAAATTATACATAGACTATTCAAAGACCCTCTGATGGTGATATTCAATATCATTTTAGGGAAGGGGAAGAAAGACGGGGGGTAGGAGGGAGGGGGAGGGGACTGGTGTGCTCCCACTTAGTGGGCACAAGGTAAGGATATAGCACACTTCCTGGGTGTGAAATTCAACTACAAGTGGGACTCTACCTAACAAATACAAACACTGCAACCTAAAAAAAAATACCATTTTAGATTTCAAATATTTAATATTGGACTAGAATCTGTCTAAAAGCTATATGAAAACTCATAATTACGAAACCCAAGAAATACTACACTAAAAAATGAAATCTATTAATAATTGTATTTGGCCTAAAAGAAACTCTAATCACCATGGAGTAATCATCAGAGACTGCATATAAACAGAGACACTACTATTCATGCATTTGCATATTTAAGAGTGTGCATGTGGGCACGTTTTCTTTAGTTATGTTGTATTCGTTCACACTCACCATTTTTGGTTTATCAGGTAGATGCAGAGAGGGTAAGATGGGATCTCTATGAGGCCAGACAGGGCCAGGTTGGCATAAATACTTCCACCTAGATCACCTGCACTCAGGGTCAGGCCATAATACACCAAGCTACACACAAACCTGCAATTGGGGGTCAAAGAACAGGAAGGGAAGAGACAGAAAAAGAAAAAGCACGTAAGAATTTGCCAGAGAAGATTCAAATTTTGGTTCAATACAATGCGATCTGCTACAAGGAACAAGCTTGACTCTCCCACTAATTGTTCTGTCTTATTCTAAACTCCTATACTAGGGAAAAAAAATAATGGGGCCTTGGAAATGATTTGAGCTATACTGGTATGTTATACAAACTAAATGAATGGCCAGCCACGGAAAGATGAAAGACATCGTTTGTGCTTTCAGCAAGCACTTTTACATTTAATAGACATCAATGACCCTATTTTTTATTTAATTCAGTCATGGATGGAACATTTGCCCATAGGCGGTTGTGATATCATCAGAATGATTCTAGAGAAGAACTCCCATGGAGAAGGCCAACAGAGGCTGGTATTGACTATGTGGGCAGAGAAGTGACTGGATCTTCAAAGGGTCACCTGCAGGCCAGAAATGACTGGCACCCCAATCCTGATGAGCCAGTCACCTGCCAGTTCGGATCTTAGCCTCACCCTGCATGCAGCGGGTGTATACTCTATAGACACCCAGAACAGGAGAAAACAAAATAAGTCATTAATGTATTTTACAAACACTGAGGGAGTGCCTCCTGGATGCAGGCCTTGTGGGGGGCACCAAGCTTATCTCCTGCAATCTGAGAACTAAAGGCCAAGCAGCAGGGCCAGAGTGTCAGCATGAAATTCCAAATCAGGGCCTTCTCAAAGGTGGTAACAGAATCTTTTGTGCCTAGGAAACCGCATTACTAAAAACAACACAAGAGAATAGAACAAACAAAAACAAAACCCTGAAACTGGACTTTAGTAGTACGCAAATATGTCTGGTAAACCATAAATTTCTACACAAGCAGTAAAACACCTGAGCTTTAAGTTCCTCAGTTTTTATGCATCTGTAATTCAGTGTGACCAGTATTTATTAAGAGGAGATTCTCATTTGTTTCCATTTAGTTTTGCTTAGAAAAAAGTCTAATGAGCTGTGGCTACGATGAGATCAAATAGGAAAGCAAACATTTCCATCTCTTCCACAACACAGAAGTGGGCCAAGTACTATAGGCTATTAAGAATGGGCCACAGTGATGTAAGGAGAGAGGATGGGGAGGAGGACAGAAGGACCCCTGGAGCTAGACTGGCCAGTAGTTCATCCCTCCCTAGCAAATGAGCCAGAAGCAGCGACTACTTCCATTACTGCTTACTAGAACAGAGCTGTCACTCCGTTACTAAGGGTGATAAGCAGAGTTACAGCCAGGCCGTCATGTGTCAGGACGCACGGGGACACTGAGTTGTCTATTTTCTCTGTCCCCTAGGCACCTTGTATGTAAGCAGAAGACAAATTTAAATCATGTAGTTTTCTAAAATATTTTAAAACTCCTTTCCACCAGCAGTAGAGACCCTCCTCCTACTATACGGCTATCTCCCAGTCGGTTGTCTGCATTTAAAATGGCAATTCCAACAAAGCAATTCCAGCCACAAGACACATACACACTTACTCGGCCAAGTTGTGATGGTATCCAGTCAGGGCAAGAATAAACAAAGCCAGTCAGGACAACACAAGTACTTAGTTACCAGCTTGGGGTGACAGGGACTAGAGAAGCCTAAGCCTTGTCACCCCTAAGGCTGGGTCTGTGCTTTTCAAGTTGCCTTTCTACAAGAGTTGGTCACTGGGATCCGTAACGACAGCTGATGAACTCATTTCAGTTTTCCTTATGTGCCCCAGACAAAATTTAAAATGCCTGCCATAACATTTAGGGCATCAAAGCACTATTTAAAAAGGCATGGGATGTTAAACACAGAGGTATAATTTTGATCCCCAATTAAGGCTTTCTTCAGTATAGAGCCACAGAAAAAACTTTAGCAATTTATAGCATCTTCAAAAAGAACAGCAATATGTGGGATGACATTGTCTATTTTCATGAGGTTTAACATTCCAAGCCTGGGGGGAGAGGTTTATTTGGCTGCATATGAAATAAACAGGGATAGCTTCACTGCCCCTAAGTCTAGTTTTTTTGTTTTATCCACTGAATAGCAGAATTGGGGCGTTAGACATGTAAAAAATAAAAATCTTAAACAAAAATAAAAACAGTGAATAATCTGCAAAAGTAGGAACTTGCTCTAAAACAGAGGGTTTGACTGGCTGCCTATGACATGAATGTTGAGTTTTATGAAGCCCTAAGTATCAGAATATATTTTGGGAATATTTGCTTTTGAAGAGGTAGAACCTCAAATTAGTAGCACCTATGCTACATTGTTAAGTTTGGTTTTCAAAAGTTCTCTTAATCTCCATGTCTCCAAGCCTCAACAGGTATTATGCACATGTGATATCCCCAGCACTGAGCTGGCTCTGTGGGGGAAGGGAGTAGTTGGTGTGACACGGCCCCCAACCATAAAGGCTGTGGCCGGCGTGTCTGCCTGCACTGTCTGCCACCAGGGCTGTGTTACCCACAGCTCAGCACTGGCTCTCCAGGCTGCAGCGGAATGAGAAGAAGTGCTTTGAGGAGCAGCAAAGAGAAATTTATTACTTTACTGGTAAAGGAGGGAAAGTGGCAGATTATCCTCTCGAAATACCAAATTTCCTGAACATAAGCAGAAACAGAGGTTAGGAAAAGAACCTCATGATATAGAAAAATATCTCTGCAGCTTCTTATTCTCAAGCTAGTATTCTTGTTTAGCTTATACATGAGATCACTTTCCTATAACATCACTTTCCTTTGTCTCCACATGAAAGTACAGAGTTCCACACAGCTGTAACAGAGGGATGGTCTGGGGGAAAATGGCAAAAACGTTTTCTACCTTTTAAAAACTTCCCCTGTGCTTTTTGGAAACTGAGACCTGCTTCTAGCTGGCTGTGGTCCAGAGGGGAAGGGGGGAGGTCTTAGGTTCTTTGTGCTACAAGAAATGGTTCAGCTGAACTGTGTGAGGTGGAGGTGTAGATCCACACCACCTTCCAAGGGCGTGGAGGTCCTGGCTTTGTCATGGGCAGAGATCCCACAATCAGAATCTCTGACTGCAGCTCAATGACAAAAGGCCCTCCCTTTTAAAAGCTCTACCTTTCTGCTTAAATTCAGGAAATTTGGCATTTTGAGAGGATAATCTGCCACTTTCCCTCCTTCACCAACTCCTCTTTTCTTGTCCTCAAACCACTTGCTTTCATTCTGGGGCAGCCTCCAGAGCTAGCGCCGAGTTTTCAGTAGCACAGCCTTTGGGGCAGACACATACAAGCCCCAAAGTCCCAGTCTAGTCCTTTAGCCAGTAGATCTGATCATGATGACACTTTAAGCAGAATGTATAATATTAAAAATATGTGAAATCTATAACTTGCACATGTCCATCCATGTCTCCCCTTTCTACAATTTCAGTTTTTAAATGGAGCTCTCCTGAAACCCTGACCACAACTTACATACACACTGAGAGCCCTGTGAGAGCAGGTGGGAATAAGCTAAACAACTAGAAAATCAGTTCCGGAGAGAGTTCATCAGTCCCATCACTGATCTGCACACATGCCCCAGGTTCATCCCGTCACGCTCCTGGGCCCCCTCTCTCCGATGGGGACATTCAGCACATCTCGGTGGGACACAGAGTACTGCGATTAGGGCACTAGGAAACTGCTTGACCCCAAAGCCAAAGGCAGGGATTTTTAAAGTCCTATTTAGAAACTCTTCTGTTTCTGGTATGCTTGTTTACTTTCTTTCCTTTTGGTGAGGAATGTATCTACATTTGAAGCAAGGAAAAAGACTTTTTAAATTGTAATTTAATATGTAAACCAATAACAAAAAATGAATACAAATCACACTGAGCACTTCTTATAACTGCAAGAGTCATATGTTGAGTACTACAAATTTAATACTGTTCTTTCATTTCTTAAAACGTGCATACTTTTTTTTTTTTGGTACCTTCTGTATTTACATTTTACATCGAATACCTCAAGAGCAAAGATGTGTTTCTGATGTCTTCTTACCAAGTTCACAGGGTCTGCCCACTGCTGGAGAGACAGTGCTGTGACAGTAGGGTACAAACAATGCCCGGAGCTAAGGGACAAGGGCCTTGGTTTTAAGAAAACGCCTGTGGCTCAAAGGAGAATGGCACCAGCCCCCTATACCGGAAGTGGTGGGGTCAAACCCGGCCCTGGCCAAAAAAATAAATAAATAAAAACAATAAAAGAGCTTGGGAAAAAAAAACTTAAAAAACAAAAACAACCTCTTGCTGTCAAAACAGGTAAAGCTGTCGGTAGTTGTGAAGAAGGAAGAGATAACTGAGAGAGTTTTAGCAAGCTGCGTCGAAGATCAAGACACCCCTTTGGTTTAATTACCAGATGAACATCAGGATCAGAGTGTGCCCTAAGAGGATGCGGTAACGGAAGAGATCCAGGAAACTTCCAGTCTCCCTGCAGCTCCTGTTGGTCGCATGTCTTAGTGAGAATGTGCACTTGAGCTTGTGGTTCCTCCTGGCGATGAGGTACAGGGCTTCCTCAGCCTCACTCAGTCGACCCTGGGAGTATAACCAACGAGGTGATTCAGGAATGAATCTGAAAGAGACGTCATTAAAGGCTGTGTATTCATCTAGGTACACGTGCACAGAACGGAGAAAAATCACCCTCACCACAAAGGGATTCCCTGCTAGGCTCGAAGCTCGCCTCTCCCAGAGATACGTGCGCTGCCTTCAGCAGCAACCCAGCGCTACACGTAGCCTACTTCATCACCAAAACCCAGAGCATGCTTTCAAAACAGTGGCTTAAAAAAGTAAGCAGTAGGCATTTACTTTTGAATAAATTTTAACATGTGACTGTCAAGTTAAGTTTATAGTACCGACCAATGCCCTCCGTTCTCCACGTGTGGCCCCTCGACGGAATATAAACTTCACAGAACAAATCTTTTTATAAAAAGATTCATTCTGTAAAATTTGGATTCAGTCAAAGGCTTGTGCTGAAGGGTCCAGAAGGCCACACACGGCCCCAAGGCCGCAGGTCGCCCCACCCCCACCCCAAATCCTAGCCAAATGTTGTTAGAATAGTACTGTAAAGACACTGGGCTTTTTAAGTTCTGAAAGTCTCATACAGTAGATAGAAATCTTTATTATCTCATCAGAAAAAAAAATAGATTTTACAAAAAGTGAAGTGTGGCTGGGTGCGGTGGCTCACACCTGTAATCCTAGCACTCTGGGAGGCCAAGGTGGATGGATTGCCTGGGCTCAGGAGTTCGAGACCAGTCTGAGCTAGAGTGAGACCCCCGTCTCTACTAAAAATAGGAAAAACTAGCTGGGCATCTTGGCAGGTGCTTATAGTTCCAGCTACTTGGGAGGCTGAGGCAAGAGGAGGACTCAAGCCCAAGAATTTGCAGTTGCTGTGAGCTGTGATGCCCCAGCACTCTATCCAGGGTGGCTGAGTGAGACTCTGTTTAAAAAAAAAAAAAAAAAGAAGTGTTTTTTAACGTAGTGATATGTTGTTTAGGAGGTAGAGCTTGTTTTATGACTGCACATAAAAATGAAACAGTTTATTACAGCTACTTTTAAGCACTTACTGCTTCAGAATACTCAAATCACCTGACACCTTAGCTCTAATAAGTCTTCAGAGTATTTCCTGATCCTCCAAGACCTTAAGGAATAAAAGTTAATTTCTGGTTAACTGCTAGCTACAAACCAACTGTTACTTTCCAAAAGTGTTGGACAATGATTTTGCCACTGCTATCTTCAAACCCCTTCAAGACTTAAATACCATGAATCTTTTTCTCTCTTCACAGTTCTGCATACACTTTCAAGGACTTTTCAAAGACAAAGCCAAGGAGGGAACACGGAAGCCTTGGTTACTAAACATGGCATCAAGTACTTTTGATCCCATTTGACATGATCTGCTTAAAATGAAACTTAGTACTGGCTATTTAAAGGCACTTGATAGAATTCACAGTGCCTTTCAATGAGGACAGTGAGCAGCAACAATATTAGAGGACCAGAACCTCAACGGACAGCCATCCGTCACTAACCACCTGAGCATTTCAATTTTGTACAGAGTAACATTAACAGGTGACTAAGAGGCAACAAAAAGGCAGGGATTCTCCCAGGAGCTTTGCTAATGAGGGAAGAGAATATTCACGTACAACATCTGATTGTCAGTAAAGGTAAGGACAACGGCCATCTACAACATCCTGAAAAGTCCCTCCATTTAATTCTTCAGTGCCACTCGATTACTACTGGCCTGCAAGTAAATCATCAAGTAAAACACTGTTCTGTTGGAAGTTAAGTCTGAGCAACACCAATAGGAAAGGTACCAAAATATTCGGTCATTACCATTATTAACTGTTATCTTTGGCAAACGGTAAGCCTCTGTGTTTTCACAATTATTTACCAGCCATAACGATTATTTTCGAAGGTTATAAATCATTTTTAAAGATGATATTTGAGAGACAGGCTTGAAAATTTTGTTCTGAGTTTATAAAACTCTTCTAGGGAAAGGGTTTATTTTGATCATACAAACTTAGGAACTTATATTTCTCCTTATTTTTAGAGGCCAATAAGCTTAGTTACTTCTATAAAGGGTTACCTACTTGCCAGTGGACAGATTTGGGAAAGTGAGTTCCAACATATGCAGATTATAAATACAAAACAGTAACACGCACTTTTAAAAGAAGGAGTAGGCCTTCGCATGTGCTGTGCTGTACACAGTTGCAGGGGTCACCTGGGCTGTGGTCACCTTTGGAAGCTAACATGCTAATTTAACAATGTTACCTCTGCTTGAAAATGTTCTGTGAATTTCCTTAAAGATGGTAAATCTTTATAAATTAAGGAGGCATTGATTTTTTAAAAAATGAATCAAATTCAAGTACTGTGAAAATAAGGAATATTTAACCTGGGTAAAAATATTTCTGGCAAACAAACAAGTGAGGTGTGTAATTTGACTCCTTGTGTTGTTGGTAGCTAATTCTGAAGCTAATTTCTAGTATTTCTGCACCCACATTTGGCTACACAGGCTCTGCTGTGCAGAAGTCTCTGGCTTGGGTGCTGAGAAAACCGCAGCTGTGGAGCACAGAGCTTGCTGCTGTCAGAGAGCTCCCAGGTGAGAAGGAGAGAGAGGCTTCAGCATGAGCAGAAACTTGAGGGCCATTCACTCACAGGGTACAGGTAAGGAGTACGGAGTTCTGAAGAGAAAGACAACGACTTGTAGCTGGACATATGATCAGAGAAAGCTTGGGTGGTGGCGTGTGAGCAAACCAGGGAGGTGGAATAGGGAGACGGAGCAGCATTGAGCAGGTGAAGTGTTGAGCAGAGGCACAGAGCAGAAAAGCAGAGGTGAGAGGGGACGAGGGGCTCAGCGTGCCTGAGCACAGCTGTGGGGATGGGATGGGAGGAGATGAAGGCGGGAACTGGAGATGGACTGTGGGAAGCCTGGCGCTCCAGGGCTACTGGAGTGAGAATGTGTTCAAATCTCACGTGGTCTTCTCCCTCTGCTTTCTGTGTTTCAGAACCTGGACTCCCGTCCCAGCGAGTGACATCCGACCTGGCCCTAAGCAGTAACTAAGCCAGGCTACACATTTGGAGAAAGAAGAGCAGAATAACTTGGGTGACCCATGAAGTGGTGCCACTGCTGAAGGGGAGGTGAGAGCCAGGTAGGCGGAGAAGGGGGAGATTGACTCAACATTTTAAAATACATTTATTCTTTAACAGTTACATGAATGCTTATTAATTCAAGGTACTATGCTAGACACCTATTTATTACTTTCAAAAATTTATAATACACAAGCCAATAAAATACTGTTATTTCTCCTTCCTAATGAAATTACCTCACTTGATTTCACATAACTAAACATGTTTAATGAATTTTGCTCTTATAACACAGGCTATTTCTACTATATTCATTTTCCCACTTAACCATTCTCTTGCTTTCAAAAGTAGTAGGAAAACATATTCAGTTCAGTCCCCATCAAATCTCAATGTAGGCTGGGCAAGGTGGCTCACACCTGTAATCCTAGCACTTTGGGAGGCCAAGGAGGAAAAACTGCTTGAGGCCAGAGGTTTGAAATGAGCCTGAGCAAGAGGGAGACCCTATATCTGCAAAAAAAAAAAAAAAAAAAAAAAGTTAGCCAGGAATGTTAGTATGCACCTGTGGTCCCAACTACTCAAGAGGGCTAGGCAGGAGGACTGCTGGAGCCCAGGAGTTTGAGGTTACAGTGAGCTATGATGACACCACTGCACTCTAGCCTGAGCAACAGAGCAAGACCCTGTCTCAAAAGAAAAAAAGAAACAGCAAACCTCAATATAGGACCTGAATAAAGAGCTACTAAATTAAAGAGCTACCTGAATTAAAATGCTATCGTGGAGCCCTCCCATTTAATGGCACAGAAGAAAGTCGGTACCATTGGCTGTACATTTTGTTTATGCCAAAGATTTTGACTTAAAATCAGAGATCTAACACTTGAGGGAAGAAACACTTTTCATATGCCACTTTAAAACTTCTGGTAAATTGGGGCTAAGTTGGAGACTTGTCTTGCAGCATTTGGGGGTGTTTTAGAGCACCCCAGCATGACACCACAGCCAGTCATTTACAGAACCCTGCCCTGACTGAGGAATCATCCTTACTGGTTCGGGCTTCTGTGAAGGACCTCTCCCATATCTTAGCCTGCTCCAGACGCCACACTTAGAGGCCCTAAGATGGTACTCACCTGCAAGATAAGCACGTGTCACCACCACATCGTCCACATACACTCTACCCAGCATCACACCTCAATCTCATACCCAGCGCATGCGTGATCCAGCCTAAAGACCTTTGAGCTTGAGGTGTTAAGCTGAAAAAGAAACTGATTCTCTCTGCCAACAATCTGAAAGTTAAAATGCAGTCTACTAAGAGGTTGCTTTAAACAAGGGATACCTGCATTCTGAATTAATTAAGCATCTCCCATCCTAGGAGCTGCCAAGAATTGCAGCACTTGTGGAATTTAATTCTTCACCAAAGTCAGTGCAGGCAAGCTCCTGAAAGGGAATAATGTCGCTCATTGACCCACATCCTCTTAAAACATTCCTTCGGCTATAAAAAACAAAAACAAAAACAAACAAACAAACCAAAAAACATTCCTTCGGCTGATTAAATTAAAACTCTAAGAGGAAAAACTACTTACAAAGATAAGAGAAAGACCACTGTCCCCTGCAGGTTAACCAGAACGGCTAGGGTCCTCCAGGAGCGGATGAAGTACCCTAACAGGGCATATTGGGCGATGCCAACTGCAAAGAAGAGGCCGCCAATCGATCCTAATTCGGGGAAAAGAGAACTGTCACTGGAGAAAGTACCATCTGTCGCGCCATTTCCAACCCCAAGTCACAGAGCCAATTCTTTCCTTGTGAGATGTCAGCCCTACCCTGGCAAGTGCAAGTGGCAGACCAGGAAAAGAAAAAAATGTATCCAAATGTTGAGCATCAGATGATAAAACTATAAAAGAGGGCAGAAAATTAGTGGAAATGGAGGGAGGACAGATGAAAAATACAAACCATATGGAGAAAAAAATGAATTATAAGAGTTTGTCCAGATGCTTTCCAGGTTCAGTACTGACTCTCGTACTGATATCTGCCTAAACCTGTGGTTGAAGGTTGGAAATGGGTGATACGGTTTTTAGGTCATGAGGTTATTGCAATACTGGAATTTAATCTTTATCACTGAGGCTGTCCTTGATATTCTTATCTTAAATCACAACCCACTCCCCCAACTCTCCCTGCTGCCCTTCCCTACTTATCCCCATCAGATACACAACATTTTGTAATTATTTGTTTCTCATTTATCTCCCCAGTAGACCATAAACTCTCTGAAGAGGTTGGACATGGTAGCTGATACCTGTAATCCCAGCACTGGGGGAGGCTCAGGTGAGAGGATTATTTGAGCCCAGGGCTAGCAAGGGCAACACAGCAAGATCCCATCTCTATAAAAAATTTAAAAATTTTTTTTCATTCATTCATTTTTTTTATTGTTTGCAATTCATTGAAGGTACAAATAATTAGGTTACGCTCATTGCATTTGTCAGATAAAGTCCCTCTTGTAATGGTGTCCTGCCCCCAAAGAAGTGTGCCACATACTGTAAAATTTTTTTTTAAAGACCATGCATGGAGGCTTACATCTGTAATCCAAGCACTCGGGGAGGTTGAGGCAGGTGGACTGCTTAAGTTCAGCAGCTCAAAACCAGCTCAAGCAAGAGCAAGACCCTGTCTCTATTAAAAAAAAAAAAATAGACAAAACTAGTGGGGCATGGTGGTGCACACCTGTAGTCCCAGCCACTTGGCAGCCTGAGGCAAGAGGATCACTTCACTCCAAGAGTTTGAGGTTACTGTGGGCTATGACGCCATGGCACCTACCCAGGGTGACAAAGTGAGATTCTGGCTCAAAAACAAACAAACAATAAAAAGGTGGTGCATGGCCACAGTCCCAGCTACTAGGGAGGCTAATGTGGGAGGCTCCCTTGAGCCCAGGAGTTCGAGGCTGCAGAGCTATGATGATGCTACTTTACTCTAGCCTGGGTGTCAGAGTATTACTCTGTCTCTAAAAAAAAAGGTGTAGTGGGGTGGGACTCCTCAAAGCAAGGATTTTTGTCAGCATACTGATACAAAAATATAAACCACAGAATTGTAAAGAATCTTATATGTTTTTTGAAATAGATATTGAAACCCACTGGTTTGCCCAATATTCTTCTAATTCTATGCCTCTGACACACTTTCTATAATTGCTACTATTACTATCAGTAGGGATAATAGCTACTATTTACTGAGCATATGGTTTTACATACATTGTCCCATAAAGCAAGCAGCATTATCAATCAAATACTGAAGTGAGGAAATAGCTCAGAGTAGCAGTGAAGCTATCTGAGGACATAGAGCTATAGGTGGCAGAGCCAGGACTAGTCCTCAGGTCTGTCCGATGAGACAGTCTCCATCTGACACCAGGTGGCAGAGCCAGGACTAGTCCCCAGGTCTGTCTGATGAGACCCTCTGCATCCGACACCAGGTGGCAGAGCCAGGACTAGTCCCCAGGTCTGTCTGATGAGACGGTCTGCATCCGACACCAGGTGGCAGAGCCAGGACTAGTCCCCAGGTCTGTCTGATGAGACGGTCAGCATCCGACACCAGGTGGCAGAGCCAGCACTAGTCCCCAGGTCTGTCTGATGAGACCCTCTACATCCGACACCAGATGGCAGAGCCAGGACTAGTCCCTAGGTCTGTCTGATGAGATGGTCTGCATCTGACACCAAGTGGCAGAGCCAGGACTAGTTCCCAGGTCTGTCTGATGAGACCGTCTGCATCTGACATCATACTTCTCTCCTACCTCCCTTCCGTGGAAAGGCAATTTTTGTGGACATTTCACAGCAGTATAACTTTATTCATCATGTTACAAAAATTTTCTACAACCATCCTGTAAAACAAATGTTTTATTTGATTCCTGTCCATAGCTTATCCCTCTGTAATGAAGAGTAATGACTTGTATACTATTTGTCCTAGCAAGGAAAACAGGAAGCCAAAAATAAGCCAGAAAAGGGAGCTGATGGCACATCTGGAGTGTTCAGAACACATCTTCTGATGAGTAGGAAATAAGGCAGTGTGATTTTTCCTAGAAATCTGAGATGATCAATAGCTATAACAGGTTCATTACAGCACATCAAATACCACGTGGTTTCCAAGAATAAGGCTTCTTGTCATTGCTCAGAACAGTTCTGAGCACTCAGTATCCCTTGACAACAATGTAGACAAAAAGTAGACATTCCAAGGATGGGATGGTTTCTGAGGGACCAAGTTCAGATCTAGTTCTGCCAGACGCTACTGTGCAACCTTGAGAAAATGGCTAAATGTCTCTGAGCCTCAGTTTTCTCATTAGTGAAATGGAATGATAATACCTACCTCAAAGGGTAATTCTTATTTGATTCAGATAAAATAATCAAGTTACAAAAATAATAATTATATTGTCTTGCTGTAATCTGGGTTTAGCTCCTTCTATACAGAACATTTCCTCCTAGCTCTGCTCTCTCATTCCAAGACACCTACCCTCACTATTGGAGAACACACCTTTACTTTATCTGTGTGACTCAAATGGGGGCTGCCAACTATAGTGCCCCCAACTAAAGGGTGACTCCACCTGGGCCAGTCAGAGTTCTGAGCTGGGATCTCAAATACAAGGCTTGATACTCCTAGGCCCCATCTCTGAGCAGAGGAAAAGCCTTTCAGAGATGGTGGGGAGCAGGTCTGAGAAGCATCTGACTTCCTGGTTGAGAACATCTCCAAGGCCTGGCTCATGGTCTAGTTATGTGAACCAAATGGTGTCCCTTCATGCATGAGCTCATTAGAGTCGAGTCTCTCTCATAGTCAGTACGACTGGACATCAGCAGGCTATGAGGACAAGAGGAAATGATTCAAAGGCATCTAGTTTGGTGACCTTCAATACTGTGATGACATAGGCAGAGGTCCCAGAAGACAGAGATTTTAGGTGGAAAGAAAGTAATAATTTTTATGGGAGGGTCTAACAGACACAGCTAATGTCTAGCAGGAAGCTGCATGTATGTGTCTGGAACTGACAGCAGGGAGAAGGCATAGAGACGTAAACGTAAAGTACTCTCGGCTTGGTTTAAACAATTAATAAAAAATGAACACGTCAAGTCGCCACTTTTGTATATTGTAACCCTGGAGGACCACAGGTGGCTTTCTAACTATTTATTTACATGCCTCTAAATATATACCTATTTTTCAGATTTATTTCTATTTGTTTTTAACTCATTTCAAGTCTGCTATCCCTCCCCGGTTTTTTACTAGTAAAAACTAAATGGCAGCAGGTTAGAAAATGGGATAGTTCTATGACTTCATCTTTGTAAATGGCACCAACGAGCCATCCAGTTTTTAAATGCAAACCACGAGGTTTCCTTGAGTCCTCTCCCTCTCCATCTCTGCGGGTCCTTTATCAAGTCCCCCTCCCACCCAAATCCAGCTCAAATGCACCCTCTGTCCTCCCTCTCCACTGCTCCCATCCTGTCTGAGCCACCAGTGATTTCACGTGGCCAACTACAACTGCCTACTAAATTATCCTTCAATTTCTAGTTTCTCCTCAACCGTCTACTTCTCATACACCTGCCGGGGTATCTTTCTGTACATAGAGATCCTATTGCCCTTCTTTTAAATATAACACACTGGCTTCTCACGTACTTCAGATAAAAAAAAAAAAAATTCCTCATTTGGCCTACTGTGGGCCCTATATCATCTGGTCCCTTCCAGCCTCTCACTTCACTCTTGCCCTAACTCTCTGCATGGAAGCCACGGGCATCCTTTCAGCTCTCAAGGAAGTTCCTTCCTGCCTGAGGACCTTAGTCCTTGCCATTCCATCTGGCTGGAATGTTCTTCCAGAATTTCACATGCATAGAGCTTTCTTATCAGTCACATCTTAGATCTAACACCTGCGCTGAGGTTTTCTCTAACTATCCTACTTAATGTAACTACCACCTGCAATTATGGCCTAGCCCTTTACCCCATTTAATTTTCTTCATGATACCTAGAATTTCCACCTATTAATTTTCACCTACTTTCTCTGCCTCCTCTAATTAAAGCATAAGCTCCATGAGACCCAGGACCCCTCCCCATACATCCCTGTCTCATCCAGTCTGTTATCCAAAGTGCCTAATAAAGCGATGTCTGGTTTAAGGCAGGGTCTATTCAGTAAATGAATGTTATGGCAGAAATATGCACAGGAAGAGCTCTGACGCACACCCTCCCTGCAAGAGGCTAACCACAGTCATCCCGGTGGGGCTAGGACTACATACATTTTTTACAATCATCGCCAATTCTTTCTGCTATGCAAAGATATTACTATAAGAAAACAAATAATAAATATAGCTCTATGAAAGTTTTCACAGCTTTAGTATTTTCTGTTTTTCAGTCCTTTTTTTTTCAGTCCTAATTTTCTGCAGTTAGCCTCCTTGCAAACTGGTCAAAAACGGATGCTTGCGGTTTGTACTTACACTTTTTCATACATACTTTACACATTGATTTATAAATACTTCAAGTATTTTGTAATCAAGAATAATTTTACCACCCAATTTTTTATTGCTAAATAATTAGGCTGTTTCTAAAGAATTCCCCCATTGCTGCACAATTAGTTTTTCCCCCATCTTCTTGAGGTTATGAGCTTGTCTGAAGCCATAGAGGTGTATAAGATCGTGCTGGAGAGAAATCAGCTTGACACGGACAAAACCATGGGGAAGACGTCAGTTGCACAAGACAGGGAGAGAAGCTCCTCCCCAAAGAGCTCTGGGTGCGATGGGAGCCTTACTCTGTCCCTGGTGCAGGTCACTGCACCTGCCCTTGGGGAACTCTCACGCTCACTGAATTTGGCAACCATCTGGTATCACTGCTAAGGGCTTTTTTCTGACTCCATTTTTTTCTTTGCTACAGAAAATCTAATAGCCTCATCTTAATCCAGCTTCAATGACAAGAACAGAAGGTCAAAGTACTTTAATTGGAATCTTTTCACTGGTTTCAGGCCACTGGCAAGGGAGCAAGAGACCAGGAGGTCTTTCTTTTTATCCAACATACAACAGGACAGGGATAATCCTAACATAATCTGCCCGGGTGGAGATAGTACACATCTTTTGTAAAAAAAAAAAAAGCATCCTCAAGCTCATGCAAAAACTAAGGTCAAGTGTGAACATTTTAATGAAGAAATATGTCAGATACATAAAAAATATGCATGGATGATGCTTTACAAGTACACAGTTTTGGCCCTCAGGAAAACTGAAATCAAAAAAGAAAGCGCCTTAATGCTTTCCCTGGACACAGGGAGCAGCTGTGATTGCCAGTGTTACAAATTTCTTGGAAAGTCCCAGAAAGTTGGGCCCTACTATTGAGAAAAATGACCTTAAAGTCTCCATGCAAATTAAAGACTCATGAGGACGTGTTCTTACTGGTCTTAGCTTAGGAGCTGGGCTGGAGAGAAAAAGTAGCTTGTTCCAAAACACTATAAATGCTGCTATAGATGAGGGGAAATGACAAAGCTCTGTTTTGTGACAGCCCAGCAGGAAAACCGTTTGGCGGGATGGAACTGGTATCCCTCGCTCTCTGCACTAGTTCTAACCAGTCCAACACTATCCATCCTTCAGCTCACCAACTGCTTAGTGGACATAAAACAAAGCAGGAGTCCATTTTAGCCTTTGTCTTCCAGCTCAATTCAACGTTAAAAACAACAACAGAAATAACAGGCTGACCGGGCCAGCACTCAGGTGAGGTTCCACGAGGACAGTCCTCAGGGGAGAATAAGGAGGATGTGAGCTTGGGCGTCAGCCAGGCCCAGGCTGCACTCCTCTGGCCCTATCTGTTATGAGCTATGTGACAACAGGCATGTCACCTTGCCCTCCAGAGGCGCAACTTCCTCATCCGTAAAATGAAGGCAGAAATTCTTGTCAGCTCTGGGGATATTACAGATCTATGTCAAATGCCTAGCATGGTACCCGGCACATTACAGACACTCAGAAGTGATGGCTGGCACTTTTCATCAGTTCTAAAGAAAGACAGTGACATTCCCTCATATTAACGTATATCCGCACTCAGATTCATTTTTATCAGTCGCATGGACAACCTATTTCCCATATTAATATAACAACATCCGTGGTACCCAATCTTTGTCAAATGAATAAAAATTAAACAAACAGGAGAGTTCTCATTGCAAATCTAAGTCCACAAAGTAGAGTCTTAGACATAGGCTAAGACATAGGCTTAGACTTTGTCAAGACAATATTTTAAGTCACATAACCATTTAAAATCATTTATTTTGCTATACATATAGATAATGTGAACACAGCTATATACGTAGATAATGTGAATACACTGAAAATAAGGCAGGGGCTCGGCACCCATAGCACAGTGGTTATGGGACCTGGCCTGGGACAGCTAAACAACAATGACAACTGCAACAAAAAAATAGCCAGGCGTTGTAGCAGGTGCCTACAGTCCAGCTACTTGGGAGGCTGAGGCAAGAGAATCGTGTAAGCCCAAGAGTTTGAGGTTTTTGTGAGCTGTGTCGCTATGCACTCTACCGAGGATAACACAGTGAAACTCTGCCTCAAAAAAAAAAAAAAAAATGCAGAATACAGCTTCAATTTTAGAAATTAAGAAATGCTATAATAGTACTACCTGCTGACTTGAGAGGAATGGTTAAAACCAGAGAGGGCTATAAAACAAGGACTTAATAAAATATATTAAGAAGACTCAAAAAAGGCGTTTCCTTTCTCTGCACTATGTTTCAGTTTAAGTTGTAAACAGTGACTAATGCCCTTCTGAAGAAGTCTACACTCCCCATACAGTAACTTGTAGGCAACTCACAAGGTGGGTGGCAAGCCCCATGGAGGATTTTCTACAGGGGAATATAAATAAAATGATTCATTCAAGATCATAAAGAACAACCTCAGGCTGTTACAAAGGCTATCTAATAATTGGATAGAGGACTTCAAGTCTGTATGCATTTCAGAGTCTAGATTTTCCCACAGGATTTCCCACCACTTCCGAATCTCCGTGAGTTAAGCAGTACCTGCGAGTGCCCAGTAGGCAGTGCCCACACATTCATTCAGCAAGACAAAGGCCACCAGAGACATCCCTCCGTTCATCACGCCCACCAGGAAGCGAGTTACGGCAAAGAACTCATACGAAGGGGAAAATCCATTTGCAATAGCAAATAAGATGTCAAGAGCGAAACCTAGAGAGAACAATATTCAATAATCCAGAGGCAAAATAGCATCTGATGAAAGTAATAAATTAGATTCAGTAGTTTGTAAAATAAGCCTTTATAAAGTTAACTTTTCTGAGCTATGTTTTTTACAGTTTCCCTTAAAACTATAAAGAAAAACAGGTTTATTTTCTTTATTACATAATTTCTGCCACTCACACTCAGTTTTCAATTATTCACAATAATGCTGGAAATTGAAAGATCTTTTGCTGTCAAGGGGACTATGCCGAGTCCTACAGAGCTCATTTAAAATGAATCAACACACAGAGATGTAAAGAAACAGATCCAGTAAACTGTCTTAATCTTTTGATAATCTCCTTAAAAACACGGCACAAATTAGAATTTGGGGGTTGCAGAATGTGCAATCGCCTATGAAAAGTTTACAACACAAATATCTGGCCTTAACCAGATGGGCTAGTCAGTAAAAAGTGCTTGGCCAGAATCAACTCTGGCTGCAGTCTGGCCTTTTTGCAGTGTCATAAAAATTAGTTCTGCATTCAGTTCTGTGCCAGTTCACTGAGAACCATAAGAAAACAGCCCTCTCATTATCTATCTCCTCTTAACGCAGTTCATGAACACTCTAATAGATTACCTGTGAGATAGACTTTTTTCCTTCCGAAGCGGTCTGACAGCTGACCAAAAGAGATTACTCCAACGAACACACCACTGAAGAAGAAGGAGCTGGCTGCACTGACCTTGTAAGATCTGTTGGCGATTAAGAACCACTAGAGGAAGAAAAACAAATGATAGACATTTAGGTCACAGAAAAGGGAATGGATTGAGCTATTAAAAAACTGAAAGTGTAACAGAAGCTTGTTACTGCAACTCCCAAACTGCACGGCCCCCTATAAGCCATAATCTGGTGGGACGTCCATCTCAGACAATGTCCGATTGAGATTTTATTTTCAGAAACACTAGACATTGGCTTGGCGCTTGTAGCTCAGTGGCTAGAGTGCCAGCCACATATACCGGAGATAGCAGGTTCGAATCCAGACCAGGCCTGCCAAACAATGACAACTACAATAAAAAAATAGCCGGGTGTTGTGGCGGGTGCCTGTAGTCCTAGCACTTGGGAGGCTGAAGCAAGAGAATCACTTAAGCCCAAGAGTTTGAGGTTGCTGTGAGCACTGACACCGTGGCACTCTACCCAGCGCAACATAGTGAGACTCTGTCTCAGAAAAAAAAACAAAACAAACAAAAAAACAAACCAGCAACAACAAAAAAACTACATAATATAAAAATTTGATTATTTGAGATCAGTGGATATAGTGTATCAATATTATGATTCTAAAAAGATTCATTAGTTCTACTTTTACATGATTTTATTTTCATTTATACAAATAATAGGAAAATATTATAAATTTCTCCCAGTGTGATAATTTATTATGGTATTTTATATCTGTTGAATATAGGTATATTTCTTAAATAATGATGTTATTCTAAACATTTTATACAAAGCATTTACTTTGTAAATAAAGATATTTGTGAATAAAATTGTAGCTTTACTAAATCCTATCTCAAGTAGTTAAGGGGAAAAACAATACATTGGTTGAGCATCTCTAATTTAAAAATACAAAATACGAATGCTCTAAAATTTGAAACTTTTTGAGAATTGATATGATGCTACAAGTGAAAAAAGTATGAAAAATATCATATTACTTCCAGGCTGTGTGTATATGGTATATACGAAACAAATGGATTTAATGTATAGTCTTATACTTCCCCAGTATATCTCATTGTATATGTGTAAATATTCTAAAATCCAAAATGTTCAAAATCTGAAATGGTTTTGGTCCCAAATATTTCAGGTAAGGGATACTCTACCTATAATAATATGAGGAATACTTATACTGTGAACCATACAGTAAGTCCTTAGTATCTTAGTATTTTAGACATATCCTTTCAAAAATCCTCAAAACAACTCCACATGATGTATTTATACTCATTTTACAGTGGGGAAAATTGAGGCTTAAAAACGTAAGCATTTTTCACAAAGAAAAACAAGTAGACTTAATTAAAGACATTAAAAAACTTAACCGATACAAATTATTCTTGTTTCTTCAGGAAAAGGTATCTGTTTTCCTTACTGTAGATGATATTTTCTGAGGTAACTTAGTTAGAAACTATGGGAAAAGCAAAATGATTTTGTGAGAGCAATCCTGATGTCCCAGACCCCCTGCAGATCACAGGAAGCCTGCAAGAGTACAGTATTCTGTTGTCAGGCTAATGGATGCTCTGTATGGAGGACGGCGAGGAAGAAGGTGAATTGGTGCCTATAATGTAAGGTTGGTTGAGGATGAACAGGGTCAGAATTGACCTGACAAGGAGATTTTAAGGTCTGGGAGGCATAAAATTCCATACCTTACTCTTTCAGCACACTAAGAAAATATTAACCAAAGCATTGGTAGCATTAACCAAAGGAATTAGAGAACAGGATACAACTTGCTCTTCCTTCTCTTGTTTACAGCTTAAAATTAAAAGTACATTGACCACCATGCATTTGGAAATAATATCTGTGTCATTTTTGTTTTCTTTTTAGTGTATCTATTTGTATTTGAGGACAAAATAGATGTTGCCAATTATTTTATGATAATAGTTAAAGTTCTATGGAAACATTTACTGAGTATATAGTTTTTCTGGGCATATAGAAAAAGTTATATATCCTAATATTCTAATTGACCTATAAATACTGTCTTTTTTTTTTTTTTTTTTTTTTTTTTGTTTTGAGGTGCCCAGCACTTGCTTGTTGTGTGGGACTTTGTTTTTTGTTTTTTTTTTAATTATAGATAAAAATATGCACCATAGATGTGGCCCAACCCATCATCCTCCCTCCACCCAAACCTCCCCCCTCCCTTCCCCTTCCTTGGTCCTATCCCCATAGTCTTGTGGTATAGTTGGGTTATAGCCTTCATGTGAAAGCTATAGTTTAGCTTCATAGTAGGACTGAGTACATTGGATACTTTTTCTTCCATTCCTGGGATACTTTGCTAAGGAGAATATGTTCCAGCTCCATCCAT
>CAUYPK010090357.1:0-10312 GCA_963574355.1 Loris lydekkerianus
AACAGAAAAGAGAACCAAGAGATGAATCCAGCTACTTACCATTATTTAATCTTTGACAAGCCAATTAAAAACATTCAGTGGGGGAAAAATTCCCTATTTAACAAATGGTGCTGGGTGAACTGGCTGGCAACCTGCAGAAGAGTGAAACTGGACACACATTTTTCACCATTAACTAAGATAGACTCTCACTGGATTAAAGATTTAAACTTAAGACATGAAACTATAAAAATACTAGAAGAGACTGCAGGAAACCCTTGAAGAAATTGGCCTGGGCGAGTATTTTATGAGGAGGACCCCCCGGGCTATTGGAGCAGCTTCAAAAATACACTACTGGGACCTGATCAAACTAAAAGGCTTCTGCACAGCCATGAACACAGTAAGTAAAGCAAGGAAACAGCCCTCAGAGTGGGAGAAGATATTTACAGGTTATGTCTCTGACAAATGCTTAATAACCAGAATCCACAGAGAACTGAAACGTATAGGGAAGAAAAGAATAAGTGATCCCATCGCAGGCTGGGCAAGGGATTTGAAGAGAAACTTCTCTGAAGAAGACAGGCGTGTGGCCTACAGACATATGAAAAAATGCTCATCATCTTTATTCATCAGAGAAATGCAAATCGAAACTACTTTGAGATATCATCTAACTTCAGTAAGACTAGCCTATATCATAAAATCCTAAGACCAGAGATGTTGGCATGGATGTGGAGAAAGGGAAACATTTCTAAACTGCTGGTGGGAATGCAAATTAATACATTCCTTTTGGAAAGATGTATGGAGAACACTTAGAGATCTAAAAATAGATCTGCCATTTAATTCTATAATTCCTCTACTAGGCATATACCCAGAAGACCAAAAATCACATCACAACAAAGATATTTGTACCAGAATGTTTATTGCAGCCCTATTCATAATTGCTGAGTTATGGAAAAAACCCAAGTGTCCATCGATCCATGAATGAATTAATAAATTGTGGCATGTAAACCATGGAATATTATGCAGCCTTAAAGAAAGATGGAGACTTTACCTCTTTCATGTTTACATGGATGGAGCTGGAACATATTCTTCTTAGTAAAGTATCCCAAGAATGAAAGAAAAAATATCGAATATACTCAGCCCTACTATGACACTAATTTATGGCTTTCACATGAAAGGTATAACCCAGTTACAACCTAAGAATAGGGGGAAGGGGGAAAGGGAGGGGAAGGAGAATGGAGGTGGGAAGAGAGAGGAGAATTGATGAGATTACACCTGCGGTACATCTTACAAGGGTATATGTGAAACTTAGTAAATGTGGAATATAAATGTCTTAGCACAATAACTAAGAAAGTGCCAGGAAAGCTATGTCAACCAAGTGTGATGAAAATGTGTCAAACGGTCTATGAAACTAGTGTATGGTGCCCCATGATCACATTAATGTACACAGCTATGATTTAATAATAATAATAATAATAATAAAAAGATTCCAGCCTAATACCTCAACTCCTTAACATAAGGTAGAGGTGGCTGATATTAGGTCAGAGCCATCTTGCATTCTCTTACTAAGCAGGTCTTCAGAGTCTTAGGCTATGGCTCTGAAAGTGACCTTTGTAAGGCTGTCGGGGAAAACCCACAGTCACAAGCCATAGCTCATTGGTTAAGGGTGGATTAACCCTACTTCCTGGGGCCTCCAATCCAATTTTATCCTACCATTTTAAATAGCTAAACTGCAGAAAATGCTCATGGGTCAGAACCAGAGGAAGAACTCTGGCAACATGAATAATCAGAGTAGATCAACTCCCCCAAGGAATGACAAAGGAGATAAAACAGAAGATGCCATTCATAGACAAATGGCTGAAATGTCAGAAATATAATTCAGAATATGGATGGGAAATAAGATCAATGGAATGGAAGAAAAGTTAGAAATTGAAATTCAGAGAGTAGTTCCAAAATTATCTCAAGAAATCAATGAATTAAAAGACAAAATCACCAAGGATGTGGACATAATGAGAAAAGAAATAGCAGAACTTAAGGAAATTAAAAACTTATTCGAGGAGCTTTGTCATACAGTAGAATCCCTCAGTAATAGAGTGGAGCAAGCAGAAGGTAGGATCTCTGGTGCTGAAGACCAAGCTTTTGAACATGCCCAAATGCTCAAAGTGGCAGAGAAGTGGAGAGCAAAAATGGACTAGTCCCTGAGAGAGTTATGGGACCATTCCAAAAGATCAAACATTTGCCTTATAGGAATTCCTGAAGGAGAAGAGGGTGGACTTAAAGGTACAGATGCTCTACTCCAAGATACCATGAAGGAGAATTTCCCAAGCATGGAAAGAGATACAGAAATTTAGATAGCAGACAGTTTCAGAACCCCAGCATGATTCAGTCCAAATAAAGCATCTCCTAGATACATTGTAATGAACTTTTTCAAAGTTAATGAAAGAGAAAATTCTGTCAGCAGCCAGATGTAAGAAAAGCATTACCTACAAAGGGATAAATATTAGAATGACTGCCAGTAGAGGATGATCATTGACATTCAATCTCCTAAAACAAAACAACTTCCAGCCCAGGATTTGGTAACCAGCTAAACTGAGTTTCATTTGTGATGGAGAAATCAATACTTCACTGACATACGCATGTTGAGGAAATTTGCCATAACTAAACCAGCTCTACAGGGTATTCTCAGACCCATTTTCCATAATGATCAGTAGAAAGGTCTACCACCAAAGTAAACTCACCCAGAAATTATTGAACAAAAGTGAACTCCCAGAATGGTGAAAGGATTAAAAATGTCCAGTGTTAAAAAACATGTCACCTAAAGCGTCACCATGCCTATCAATACTCTCAATTAATGTGAATGGCTTAAATTGTCCTCTAAAGACATGCAGATTGGCCTACTGGATACAAAAACTCAGGCCAGATATCTTTTACATATAAGAGTTTCATCTTACTTTAGAAGACAAAAGAGGTGTTCCGCGCCCATAATACAGTGGTTACAGTGCCAGCCACATACACGGAGGCTGGCGGGTTCAAACCCAGCCTGGGGCAGCTGAACAATAATGACAATTGCAATAAAAAATATCTGGGCATTGTGGCATATGCCTGTAGTCCCAGCTACTTGGGAGTCTGAGGCAAGAGAATTGTTTAAGCCCAAGTGTTGGAGGTTGCTGTGAGCTGTGATGCCATGGCACTCTACTGAGGATGACACAGTGAGACTCTGCCCCCTCCCCCCAAAAAAGAAGATAAAAAAGGACTCAGGGTAAAGGAATGGTCATCTATAATACAGGCAAATAGAAATCAGAAAAAAAAAAAAATCAGGGGTTTCAATTCTATTTGCAGGTAAAATAAGGTTTTAAACCAACAAAGATAAGGAAAGATAAGGATGGACACTACTTATTTGTCAAGGGAAACTCTCAACATGAAGAGATTTCTATATTTAACATTTACACACCCTACTAGAATGCTCCTCAATTTATAAAGCAAACCCAGAAGGATATGAACAATTTGATATCTTCCAGCACTATAATAGTTAGAGATTTTAATACCCCTTTGGCAGTTTTGGATAGATACTCCAAGAAAAAACTAAATAAAGAACTAAATAATGAACTTAAACTTGACCCTACACCAAATGGACTTAACAGACATCTATAGAACATTTCTTCCTAACAAAACTGAAAATACATTCTTCTCAGAAGCCCATGGATCATCCTCTAAAAGAAATCATATCTTAGACACAAGTCTAATCTCAATAAATTCAAACTAGAAATTATTCCTTGTACCTTCCTGGACCATCACAGAATAAAAGTTGAACTCAAAATCAATAGGAATCTGCATACTCAAACTAAGCCATGCAAACTTAATAACCTTATGCTGAAAGATAGCTGGGTCAAAGATTAGATTAAGAAGGAAATCAGCAACTTTTTAGAACAAAATGACAAGGAACACACTAATTATCAAAACCTGTGGGATGCTGCAAAGGCAGTCCTAAGAGGGAAATTTATAGCATTAGGAGCCTTCATCAAGAACACAGAACCCAGAGAGGAAGTTAACAACCTAATGGGTTACCTCATGCAATTGGAAAAAGAAAAACATTCCAACCCCAAACCCAGCAGAGGAAAAGAAATAATGAAAATTAGAACAGAATTAAATGAAATTGAAAACAAAAGAATCATTCAGAAGATCAACAAAACAAAAAGTTGGTTCTTTGAAAAGATTAATAAAATCGATAAGCCTTTGGCTAATCTAACCAGAAACAGAAAAGTAAAATTTCTAATATCATCAAGCATAAATGATAAAAAAGAAATAACAGATAACTCAGAAATTTAAAAAAATCCTCAATGATTACTACAAAAAACTCTATTGTCAGAAATATGAAAATCTGGTGGAAATAGACCAATACCTGAAAGGTCACCTTCCAAGACTCAGGCAGAAAGAATAGAAACGCTGGACAGACCTATATCAAGCACTGAAAAAGCATCAACAATACAAAATCTCCCAAAAAAGAAAAGTCTGGGACCAGATGGCTTCACATCAGAACTCTACAAAAACTTTAAAGAGCAACTGGTACCTATATTATATAACCTTTCCAAAACATAGAAGAAAGACTACTTCCCAACACATTATACGAAGAAGATATCACCCTGATCCCTAAACCACTAAAGGACCCAGGAACGATATAAAATTATAGACCAGTATCATTAATGAATACTGATGCAAAAATATTCAATAAGATCCTAACAAACAGAATACAACAAAACATCAAAAAAAATTATACACTATTTTTTGATACTTAAAAAAACATAATAAGTTAACTGATGACTCCATACTGAATCTCAGAGTCTAAGCATTCTACAATAGACATACTCTTATTTGACAATGTGAATGTTACTTTCTTTGCATTGTTATTATTGCTTAATATTTCAATGTAGCAATTGTCTGATTCTTTTTCTGAATGTATTTATGTTTATTCATTCTTTACAAGATTTTTGTGTGTAATCCTTATCTTAAACATTGTTATTGTTATTAAACTTCAAGTCTTTTTAATTTTGTGAAGGCAAAAAAAATGGAAAACTAATTAACACATGTATATGTAAAAGATACAAATAAAAATTTAAAAAAATTATACACCATAATCAAGTTGGTTTTATCCCAGGGTTACAAGATTAGGTGAACATATGTAAATCTATAAATATAATACATCACATAAAGAAAATGAAAAACAGAGACAACATGATTTTCTGAATTGATGCAGAAAAGGCTTTTTGTAATATCCAGCACCCTTTCATGATCAGAACACTTAAGAAAATAGGCTTAGATTGGACATTTCTTAAACTGACAGAGGCTATTTATAGCAAACCTACAGCCAACATCAAATTGAATGGAGTAAAATTGAAAACATTTCCACTCAGATCTGAAACTAGACAAGGATGCTCTTTGTCTCCATTGCTATCCAACATACTAATGGAAGTCTTAGCCATCACAATCAGACAAGAGAAGGCAATCAAGGGCATCCAAATGGGGTCAGAGAAGATCAAAGTCTCACTGTTCAGAGATGACATGATTTTATACCCCCAAGGAGTAAACTACAAAATTCTTAGAAGTGATCAAAAAATACAGCAGTGTCTCAGGTTACAAAATCAAAACTTACAAATCAGTAGCTTTTATATATACTAACAATAGTAAAGCTGAAAATATAATCAAGGACTCTATTCCTTTTACAGTAGTGCTGAAAAAGATGAAGCATCTGGAAATTTACCTATCAAAGGACATGAAAGATCTCTATAAAGAGAATTATGAAACTCTGAGAAAAGAAATAGTAGAAGATGATAAAAAATGGAAAATTCTCATGGCTGGGAAGAATCAACATTGTTAAAATGTCCATACTACCCAAAGCAACCTACAGATTTAATGCAATCCCTATGAAAGCACCCTGGTCATACTTTAAAGATCTTTAAAAAATAGTACTTAATTTTATATGGAATCAGAAAAGAACTTGAATATCCAATACATTACTCAGAAATGAAAACAAATCAGGAGATATCACATTATTAGATGTCAGGCTATACTATGAATCTATAGTGATTAAAACATCCTGGTACTGGTACAAAAACAGAGAGGTAGATTTATGGAACAGAATGGAGAACCAAGAGATGAACCCAGCCACTTATTGTCATTTCATCTTTGATAATCCTATCAAAAACACTCATGGGGGAATTAGCAAAGGAGATCAGAGAAGCAGCCAGAAGGGTGGGAAGAAAATGAGGCACTTGGATGAAGAGTTGAGGAAAAGGAGTGATCAATGGCATCCAAAGCCTCAAGGAAGCTGGGAGTGGCAGGGGAAGCAAGCTAGAAGGTCTTTTTTAGAGGCTACTTCTTGAGCAGAAGTCAGCAAGAGTCTTCCAGACCTCAAGAGGAGGACAAAAGCAGTGGAAAACTGGCAAGTGATTGTGTGTGTTCATTCGGTCTAATCCTATTGGCAGCTGTAAGTACAGCAGCACTGAGATTGCAAGCTGAAAAGGCCTTGCTGGTGAGCTGTTTTGGTGTTTTTTGACTTGGTACTCAGTTGAATTGCTTTTGAAGAGCTTGGGCAGGAGTGTGGAAAACTCAGGGCATTGTCTAGGGCCCCAGACTGAGCCGCTGAGCCGGACGGAGCTAATAGTGTTCGGCTGTGGGCCTGCAGAACCATTGTGAGAGAACTGCTCGGGCAAGCTCTGCCCTCAGGGTCACAGAGCAAGGATCGGTGGGAGCTAGTAATATAGTGACTGAGCAGTGTAAAGGTGGGTACTGAGTTGTCTTACTACCTTAGCCCTCAGGGGCAGAGTGAGACCAATTTTGGCACACTGGGTAAGTGGATAGCCACTTCAGCAGTGATCCCAGTGTCAAGTGCTTCCCTGGAAAAGCTTCTGCTTAGCCAAGTTTAGAAGTTTAAAGTGCTTTTTTTTTTTTTCTTTGAAGTTTTTAGCTGGGGCTGCATTTGAACCCACCACCTCTGGCATATGGGGCTGGTGCCCTACTCCTTTAAGCCACAGTGCTGAGGAGAGATTTAGGTTCTCCACCCTGTGTGGTTTGAGAAATCAGCAGAGGCCTCCAGTCATATCAGCATTGTCATTAACATCTCATACCCCATTGTGATCACCTGTTGCCCAGACACTATTCAGCAAGATATATATATATATATATACTGCCTCAGTTTTATTTGTTTGTTTGTTTTTTGGTATTTTTGTTGTTCTTTTGTTTTTTAATTTCAACCTTTTGTCTACAGATTTTTCTTCTTTTTTTCTGTCTTTTCTTTCTCCATTTTTTTTTAATTTTAAATACAATTTCCCATTGTTGCCTTTTTCAATAATTAGCACTTCATTTTTGCTAGTGTTTCTACCCCTATTATTTTGTTTTTCCCCAAATTTTATCCCATAAAGTTTTCTCTTTGCTTGTTTTGGTTTGATTTATAGCATTTTTGTTTTTCCTCTCTACTTGGTGGAGGTGGGGTAATGTGAGCAAATAGGCTAGCAAAGAGCTGCTGACCTCAAGGGAACCACCCAACCTGGCACCAGCAGAGGTTGGAGGTTTTTAAAGCTTGGGACAAAGTACCCTAATGTACACCTTTATCGCTCTGTCTCCCCACTTTCTGTGCCTCTCTTCTTTTTGACAATATTCCCTTTTACTTACCCCCTCCTTTCTCTTTTTTCTTTTCTTTTCTTCTCTTTTCTTTCTTTCTTTCTCTCTCCCCCCCCCCCTTTCTTTCTTTTATCCCTTCTTGCTCTTCAACTTTCTTATGTTTCTGGTCCGGTACCAAAAGGACTCATCAAAACCCTAGTCCAGAGGCACAGGAACTTAAAGTGCAAGTGGAAGTGAAAGGAAAATTAGGGCAAGGAAACAAATAAAAGAAAGCACTCATGAGGAAGAATCAGAAAACTTCTGGCAACATGAAGAACCAGTCCAAAGCAACCCGTCCAAGGGACCATGAGGTAGCTACTGCAGAGGATCCCACCTATAAAGATATGTTAGACATGACAGAAAGGGAATTTAGAATACACATGATGAAAATAATGAAAACCACGAAACAATGAAAACAATGAAGTAAATGATGGAAACAATGAATGAAACTCCTGAGGAAAATAACCACAAGGAAATCCAAACACAGAATCAAATAAGATAAGAATGATATGAAAAATATAAAAAGGGATGTAGCAGAGCTGAAGGAACTAAAGCAGTCAATTAGGGAACTTAAAGATGCAATAGAAAGTATCAACAACAGATTAGAGCATGCAGAAAAAAGAATCTCAGAGGTAGAGGACAAAGCTCTTGAGATAACTCAGATAGTTAAAGAGGCAGAAAAGAAGAGAGAAAGCACAACATTCACAGACAGAATTATGGGACTTTATGAAGCATTCAAACGTACGAGTTATAGGAATCCCAGAAGGGGAAGAAGAAATGAAAATTTCCAAAATATCACCAAAGATTCTGACACACTCCTTTCAGCGGGATATTGGAACCCAGGTCTCCTCAACTCTAACTGAGCTTCTCAAAGACACATTGTGATGAACCTGTTCAAAGACAAGACAAAAAAAAAAAAAAAAAGATTCTTCAAGCAGCCAGGAGCAAGCTTCATTTGACTTACAGGGGCAAATCCATCAGGGTGACTGCATATTTCTCTAATGAAACCTTTCAAGTAAGAAAACAATGGTCATCTACTTTTAATCTACTTAAACAGAACAATTTCCAGCCCTGAATTCTATATCCTGCTAAGCTAAGCTTTAAAATTGATGGAGAAATCAAATCATTTATTGATATACAAACATTGAGGAAATTTGCCACAAACCCATCAGCTCTACAGGAAATACTTCAACCTGTTCTACACACTGACCATCACAATGGATCAGCAGCAAAGTAAGAACTCAGCAATTAAAGGACAGAACCTAACTTCCACACAGATGCAAAAGATGGGTTCTCACAAAATAAGATGAATAGAACACTACCACATTTATCAATTATCTCGATAAATGTTAATGGGTTGAATTCCCCACTGAAGAGGCACAGATAGGCTGACTGGATTAAAAAACATAAGCCATACGTTTTCTGTCTGCAGGAAACAAACCTAGCTTCAAAAGACAAATTAAAACTCCGAGTTAAGAGTTGGAAGACAATTTTTCAGGCAAATGGAACTCAGAAGAAAAGAGGAGTTGCAATCTTATTTTCAGATACATGTGGATTTAAAGCAACTAAAGTAAAAAAAGACAAAGATTGTCACTTTATATTGTTGAAGGGAAAAATACAACAAGAAGACATTTCAATTCTAAGTATTTATGCACCCAATTTAAATGCTCCCAGATTTTTGAAACAGACCTTACTCAGTCTGAGCAATATGATATCCTATAAAACCATAATAACAGGACACTTTAACACTCCTCTCACAAAGCTGTACAGATCCTCTAAACAGAATTTAAACAAAGATATAAGGAGACCCTAAAACAACTGTGTTTGATAGATGCATATAGCACACTACATCTGAAAGATAAAGAATATACATTCTTCTCATTGCCCCATGGAACATTCTCCAAAATTGATCATATCCTGGGACACAAAACAAATATCAACAGAATCAAAAGAATTGAAATCTTACCTTGTATCTTCTCAGACCATAAGTCACTAAGGGTGGAACTCAACTCTAACAAAAACACTTGACCCCACACAAAGGCATGGAAATTAAACAATCTTCTGTTGAATAACAGATGGGTGCAGGAAGAAATAAAACAGGAAATCATTAACTTCCTTGAGCGTAACAACAACGAAGACACAAGCTACCAAAACACGTGGGATACTGCAAAAGCAGTTTTGAAAGGAAAATTTATTGCTTTAGATGCCTACATTCAAAAAACAGAAAGAGAGCACATCAACAATCTCACAAACCATCTTATGAAATTGGAAAAAGAAGAACAATCTAAGCCTAAACTCAATAGAAGAAAAGAAATATCCAAAATCAAATCAGAGATCAATGAAATTGAAAACAAAAGAATCATTTAGAAAATTAATGAAACAAGGAGTTGGTTTTGGAAAAAATAAATAAAATAGATAAACCATTGGCCAGACTAACAAGAAATAGAAAAGTAAGATCTCTAGTAACCTCAATCAGAAATGATAAAGGGGAAATAGCAACTGATCCCACAGAGATACAAGAGATCATCTCTGAATACTACCAGAAACTCTATGCCCAGAAATTTGACAATGTGAAGGAAATGGATCAATATTTAGACTCACACCCTCTCCCTAGACTTAGCCAGGAAGAAATAGAGCTCCTGAACAGACCAATTTCAAGCACTGAGATTAAAGAAACAATAAAAAA
>CAUYPK010090361.1:0-19024 GCA_963574355.1 Loris lydekkerianus
GAAGGCGGGGGATGAGGTGCGTGACAGGGTTGGGCCAATGGCATGGTACCACGTTGGCTGTATCTAGGTAGAGGCAGTGTCAGGCCGGGCCTTGCTGAGTCATTGCTATGCAGAAGTAGCTCGATGGATCTACTTCTAGTCAGGCTCCGGAAGTTGCACAAGGCCTCAGGCACATGGCAGGGCCCAACAATTCCCTCTTTTGTTTTTTGTATGGAGGAAAAACATAGCCCCTGTCTTAGGTTGCCCGCTATTGTAGATTCAGTCTTACCCGTCATGGGGATACAAACATCAATGGTTTGGTCCCTGTCTTAGGTTGACTGAACGCAGAGTGATCTTACCCATCTTTGGGTACTATGAATGTAATCCACCATGCAGCCCCTCCATATCCTGTCTTAGGTTGTTTTTCTATCATACTTTCCTCAACTTCCAAAAGCACACGTGCACACACATACACACGTGGTTGTATGCAAAACACAGACTGGCCCATCTAAGCTCCAATCGCCCTACTCAAGGTGGTTCTTCAGGTATGGACATGTGGCCAGGGATGGACCCATCGGAGCCTTTCTCTGGGATAATTTTACTTGATGCTTCCAAGGGAAGCCTTTTGCCTGTGAAATCTCAGAGCTAGAAGAATATGAACCCAAGGCTGGTGGTAATTACAGTTTTTTGCCATGTGAAGACAGCTCTCTGCTGTGGAAGAGACCAGGTTCTAAAGCTGCTCCAGCTTCCTCCTCAAACTCTTGCTTCAGATTATCTGAACTAATCCAACATTCTTCCAATAAAGGCCTTTAAGAAAAAAAAAAACTTAAGGTAATTTGAGCTGATTTTTTCTCACTTTCAAACAGAAGAATACAGACTTACACATAAGGAGAAATTATTCTCATGTTATAGATTTAGAAAAAGGAAATTAAGGTACCAAAGGTCATGTGGCGTGGTCTTAATTGTGAATATAACATTACACTTTGACCATGGCTGCTACCCATCTGAAAACTAATACCTGAGACACACTGCTCCTACAGCAGTGACTTTCAGAGATTTCACAATTCACTGTAAGAAATGCATCTTACATTACAATCCAGTATATACGTATGTGTGTATGAAACAAAAATTTCACATAATACTTTCTCTTATTAAGTGTGATGGACTCTTTTATTCTCTATTCTATTCCATTGTTTCAAATGCTGTTTGTGATCCACTAAATTGATTTCACCTCCCACTAAACTGATTTCACAACCCACTAGTGGGTCCAAAATTGTAACTATTTTAAAAATTATACTATATCTTTCCACAATATATTGCTAATTAAATAAGTCTTCTCTCCACTATAAATTCCCCTTAGGTGAAACTCAAGAATATGTGGATTTATTTCTGTATTTATTTGGCTTGAGCATATGTAAATTCCAAGTCATTCCTACAGGAATGATTAGAAGAATAGAGAATTGGGGGATAGAGGAGAAAGAGGGAAAATAGAAGAGCGTAAGAGCAGGATTTAGCCATCAAGCCAGAGATGAAGGGAAAGAACTTATGAAACACCGACCTGGTCTTCAGTCAACTCCTGTGTTTGTCCATTTCCAGTTAGGCACTTAGTTGCCATCACATTGGTTAAATGTCATACGTTTAACATGTATCTTTGGTTTTCCTCCTCCTGCTTCTCTGATCTTCTGAATACAACTGTAGTACCACTGTATTCAGGCCAAAAGACTACTCCCCAAAAGTTCTGACTTCAAAACATATTCTAAATCCATCCAGTACTTCCACCAAGAGCACCCAAGTTGAGCCATCATGATGTTTCACTTTGACTTCTACAATTGCCCCCTGTGCTTGCTCCAAATCCACTCATGCTCTCACAGTCTGGTCTCTTCAGAGCTACCAGAAGTAATCTTTGGAAAAATTTAAATCAGATCATGTCACTCCCCACTTACCTTCCTACAAAGTCTTCCCTCCCAATTTAGTGTTGATCAAACAAAGCCAAGTTCATTGCTTACTGAAGCAGGGGGGTCCAGTGCCTTAACAAAGTCTTAGCATCATCACAAAAGGGAGGGATGAGGGGAGGATGTTTTAAGACTTACTGGTTCAGTCTTAGACAGGTGTTTCAATATAGAGACCCTAATTGGAATTAAGTAAAGTTTATGATAGAATAGTTTAGGACTAGTGGACACAAAGGCTGAGGGTTTTGAAGTGAACCTTAAAGAATAGTCACTTGATAACTTAGTTGAATATTGTTCTAGGAAGATATTTTATTCAGGAAAAAATGGATTTTAGAAGCTCTGGAAACTATTTGCAAATTCATCTTTCTGGATGAAAATTTTTGGAATAGTAAAATTCTGTTAATCTAATATTAATTCTTAATCCCATTAACCTGTGTAACTGTTTATGGTTTTAGTTCTCACAGGGATCTTGTTTGCCTGAGTTAATAATATAAAGTGTTTAGAATCATGCCTGACACATAGTAGGCACTTCATAAATGTTTATTGTTTTATTTCTGTAGTTCTTGTTGCTAACACCCTATTGGAAAGCTCCTGTCAGGCACAGAATAAATGTTTGTTAAATTACTTAATTAATGATCATGTTTAGAAAGACAGAAGATAGCTAAGTCAAGCCTGAGAGATAGAGCACCTCAAAGGTCGTGTCCTGCTATCTCCTTATGGGTTCTGACATGGGACTATTTAGGCAGGGATATTTAAAAAGAACGTCAAGGAATTCTCTGCCACAGCAAGCTGAGTGGATTAAATAAAGAATCCTCAATGCTTTCCATACGTCAAGCATCTTTGTGCTATAGACTGTGGCAGAACCCCATAATAGAATTGAAAGTTAAAAATATAAAAAAAACTGTTGACCTCTTCAAGGTGAGATCACACACCCGATGACTGGACTTTTCAACGCATCTGCAACAAAGCAAACAACTTTCTACACGTGGCCTAAAAGCCACAAGGAAGAGAGATTCAAAATGCTTTTATTAAGCAAGAATGGTGAATGGAAATTGATTCTGCACTAATAATAATGTCAGATGCATAAAATGCTCTACATAAGGTTAAAGTATAATTTCTTATAGTTGAAATCATAACACCCATCAAAGGTTTATTAACTCATTATGAGGCTGTAAGAAAAATCTAGTTCAGAGAGCATTTAGACATTTAAAAAGAAATGTTAGAATTACAAGTTACTGCTAGGTTAGGTACAAAACTGAAGGTTCGAGAGGGCAATAAAAATGATAACTTTGGGGGTTATCTTAGCTACTGGACTAAAATTATTTGCATGTCTGCCATCCAAGAGCAACAAGTTAACATATAACTTCCCACAGTTTGAGCCCTTAATTAATAGTAAAGAGCAAAATCAAACAAATGACATTCCTTCAAGATAATTAATTATCTTTAGGTGGCCTTGTATGACATTGAAATAACATATCTTATTTCCAAGCTTTGGAGAATTTTTCTCAACAATATTCTCTTTACATGTGTGTTAACATTTTTTTATTTTTCACAAGTGTGATTTACAGATGTTTTTATAGATTCTTTCAGTTCTGACTCCCATAAAGTCACATGTTTTCAATCACAAATTCTATCATGAGGGTAAAGTGGTGGTTTTTGGTTCATTTTTTGTTTTCCCCGACTATCACCTTCATGATTGGAAAGGACTACTGTGCTGTGTGCTAGTCTCCTTCCCCAGGCTGCACGCTCTTCAAGGGTAAGACCAGGTCAGTTCAAAAACTTCAACACGTACCTCTTCAGCTACAAATCCCTGCCATCTACAGATGCCTGGTACATACTGAGAACACAATAATGATGCCTAGATAAATGAATGGATGAAGTAAAGGACTCCTGATATGGACAGGTTGTCAACCTCTTCTCAACCTCATTAGCGTGTCTAATGCTTCTCTTCTGGTTCAGACTTCTGTACAATGAGAACTTTATCTATACATTACCAATCTATGAAAGTTAACTATTCAAAACCTGTTATACAGTTTATCTCTTAATATAATAGGAGATAACAAATACTTTTCTGGTTTTCTAATAAGTAGTAGAAGGATTTTTTCTTTATAGAATCCAATGGATGCCTGCAGTATTCCAGCACCCTCATTGGTGGAATGACAAACAGGGGCTTACAGCATTAGGGTCCTCATGCAGGAGACTCTGATGATACCAAGATCTAGGTGATGCCAGTGACCCGCTTTATAAAATGATCTGCTGTTCTAGGAGTCTTCTTTGCTTTCCCCTGCCCTACCCATCTTTACACGCATACAGACAGTTTCTGAAATACCACTCTGATCATGCTGTGCCTTTGTTCAAAAACATTCCACATGGGGGAGAGCCAAAACAAGCAAAGCAAGGGAGTTGGGAGCCAGGAGGGGGGGGGAAAGGGGGGAGGACACCTTTCAGGCAATGTTTCATCCCTACTGATTATGTTCAGATTAAACATCCAGTAAACCGCTGGCCACAGATGGGTCAGAACACAGGCCAAACCCTCCGGGACAGGAAACAGTGGTTTTGAACAACACCCTGCTATCTATCCTCTTGTATTAATACTTTCTTTTTCTCAAACATTCTGGAGGAGCAGAAAAGGCAGGTTCTTTCTGGAAGCATGTTAGAGTGATGACAAACCAATGGAAAAAAACACTATTTGTAATGTACAGAGTGTCCATGAAGTTGTCCGTATAGTTGTCTATTTTAAATTGCACGTGACCTTTATGGACGCACTGTATAGTATGATATATAATTACTTCTTGATTCTCACAGCAACCCACTTGCAGACCCTAAGACAATAGTCAAAAGCAATGCTTACCAAACTACCTCTGGGGATGGACCACTTTATTTTTGTTTTCAATCTATTGCAGACCAATACTCTCATAAAATACTACCCAAAATGAATATTTTTTTCTTTCATTTTTATAATACAGACATACAAAATACGAGCCCACTTTTTTATTATATTCAACAGGCATAAAAATATGCTCAAGTTTCTTTAAAATTTTCTGCATATTTGCTGCCAATTTCTGGACTTGTCACATCTTAGTAACTTGCAGGGACTGGCACTGGCCAGAGGGTAATACATTGAATAGCACAGGTCGGAGAAGAGTTCTGAACCCCGTCAGACAGGTTCCTTCTAATTTCCTCTCAGCCCTGTTTGAGAACAAGACATACATGCAAAAAACATAAAATACCTAATGATTTATTTAGAATATACAGTAGTTTCCCCACGCCTTATCCATGTGTCTTATGGCAGTTGGTTGGGGTTCAAAAATATTAAATGGAAAAGAATAGATGATTTGTAAGTTTTCAACTACATACCATTCTGAGTAGCATGAAGTCCTGCTCTGCGCCACTCTGTCCCTCTCTGTATCTATTCATTCATTCAAAAATTATATATTGATCACCTACTTCCTTGCACAAGTATATCTAAGAATTCCTTAAAATAAGCCTTTAGGGGGACAATTCTTACTTCAAATTGGGTTCTAAAATGTCTGTGTGTATGGTTGTAATTATAAAACAGTACATGGCTGTTGGCTCTCTAATGCCTGCCCCTATTCTTCCTCTCCACCATCTCATCTCCACCTCTACATCCCTATGTGCCAAGGCAGAGATGCAGCTTCTGGCTATGAGATTTTGAAAAACTGAAAAGGAACGTTCCCTAGGTGGTTTTCTTGCTCACCCTCAATTCAGATCCACGATCTTACAGACACTTAGACCAAGAAGGATGCCATCTCCACTGTGCTGGTGACAACAGAGACACAGGATGAGAAATGGTTTGTTCTTGTAAAATTAAGAGATTTAGATCCTTTTTGCATGTGGTACACTATGTAATGCCCTTCCAGGGGTTCTCAAGAGGTTTGCACTAAACCCCAGGATTACTTTTTGGACTCAACTGTTCGGTTGTTTCTCGTTCATATGTCATGACACAGAGATGGGGCTTAGGGGAGGAGCAAAAGGGCCCAGGTTCTTATAATATGTCTGAATATATTCTTACATAGAATTGACACATGCACCTTACTTGAGATTCAGTCCCCAAAGAGGCCTGTTCCACCTGTTGTGTCTCAGCACACATTTGTCTCTTAGCTAGATATTTTGCAGTCTTTGCAGAAAATTTAACTGTTTTGCGTGAACCTTCCCACACAGCTGACGCTCAGCTCCCAGGCTCACAATCAAATTTGTTTACTTGAAATGGAAAGTTGAGATTTGCAAACCTGTCTTGATTTGATTTTTTTGCAAGCAAAAATTAAGCTTAGATGAATATAACCTGGGATATTTTATTCTTTCCTGCTCCTCACATCCAACCTGTGGTCCCATTTCTCCAAGGAAGGGTTCCTTTATTGTCCCATTGTCCCACCCATACTACTCCCTTCTTCACTGTTTATAAAAACACTGCTGGGAAATTAAAACAAGAAAATGCTATTTTCCAAAGAAACTGAAGCATATAGAAGCTTAGGCAAATGACTCTGTTTTAAATGATATTGGAAACTCAGAACATAGTAGTAGAGTGTTTCAGTTAATAATGATGATGGAAATGACAGAGAAACCCACCTACAAATCAGAAAAAAAAAAAAGAAAAGAAAAAAAAGAAGGGAAATCTTTGGTTTACAGACTGCAGATGCAGCTCAGGGACCAATGCACTCTCTGAATATGGATTTCAGGAAACTTCCAATCACCCTTCATCTGCAGGATTTAAGCCTCCAAGGCTGGGACCATCTATTTTTCACATTTGATTTGGGCTGGGACCTGGGGCTGAAATCAGATATCATTACCCCTTCTTCTCACTACACTCCCCTGCGCCTCTGTAACTCTGTTATTTCTCCTATTAATATCTCATCAACATCGGGCAGGTGCTTCCTGTAGGGAGGTTCTTCATTAACAAGTTGTCAGTGGGACAAAGAGTCAGATTCCCACCGCTGAAGGAAATTGGCAGGAGACCTGGCAGGAGGAGGCAGAAGAGCAGCCTGCGAAATGATTACACTTTCTGTTGGGGCTGTTTCCCCCATCAAACTTAAATTTGGACTCACCTATCTGACTTCGGAAAACTTTCCTGTAACTTCCCCCTTAAACAAACATTTGTTCTCAAATTAACTCTATTTTTACACTCAATATAATACTTGAATCAGCAGTTTTTAAATACTCAATATATCTTTAAATGCCAACAGACAACAAGTATAGCAGGTGTTTAATTGTGGTTTAAAGATCCACATTGTTCACATTTTACAATCACAATTAAAATTAAGCAATAACACCAAAGGAGTTCCGGTATACAGCAATAATACTTACACGTATAGTGAAATTGATAAGGCTCCAGATATAATGACGCCCATTGTAGTAACCCTGTGGTGACTGATTGCTATTCTGCTGTTAGCAAACAACTAAGAAATACTTTATTTTTTCAGAATTATCAATTTGTTTCTAGGGTATGTGAACAATGGAAACCTTAAGGGAGAATGCAATAGTTAGTGAGGTATTAAAACAGTTATATAACTAATAAAAACACTAAATCAACTTAGATATGCAGCAGTGTGTCATTTCCATTTTAATAAAAAAGTACATTATTCTCTTCCCGAAATTATAAAATTTTATTTTTTTTTTTACTCCGTGCCAACATATTTGGAAAGTAAAAAAGTCATAAATCTATGGTTTCTGGAATTGTCATTTATGTTATTCTCTAGTCCTTAAAAAAAGATAGAATAAAAACAGGCATTTTCATAAAACAATCGATTTGAAAAATTATTTGCATTTTGCTGCTTGCTATTTTTTTTTTCTTTGGGAGGGTGGGAGAGGGAGCACAGGGAGTTATAAATAAAACACATTTGATTTTCATAGCATCCCTGTATGCTGAGCATTAAGATCCCTAAATGTGCCTGCTCAGAAACACAGTGTACTAGAACGCTTTATTGAAGGAAGCTCTCACATCCCCTGCTTGCAGGCTGCATAGTAATAAAAGTCCAGTTGGTGGGTCAGACTCCTGCTCAATGAACTCTAGGCACTGGCCAGGTGGGAGACAGTAGGAAAATGAAGTCAGAGCCGCCTGCTTCCCTATTTGTGGCCTGAACTGCTTGGAACTTGTGATTCCAAATCTGAGCAGAAGCAGTCAGATCTTACATCGAGAAATTTAAGTGCATGTACTTATAAGAAGAGGAAATTTGGACACAGAGATCACCAAGGATTTGCTCATGCAGAGAGAAAGGCCACATAAGGACTCAGAGAAGCCAAGCCAAGGGGAGAGGCCTTAGAAGAAACCAGCCCTACTGCTCTTGGACCTCTGGCCTCTGAACTATGAGAAAATAAGTCTATTGAAGTCCCCCCATCTGTGGTGCTTTGTTATAGTGGTCCTAGCAGACAGGTATAGTCTCCAGCCCTCATCTCCAATCTTGGCCCTTTGGGAAAGTGAAAAACTGGATTACCATTATCTTTGCTTTTAAAATTATGATAAATTATACAAAACATATTTTTTAAAATAAATTTAAGTGCATGTCTTTTTGTTCTCTTAAAAACATAGAGAGAAGCTTATCAATGTGGGACTCTATGAGTTGGTTTCCAAGTACTTGTGATAATTCTCAGGCATTTATCTCCTGGATTGTTAGTGAACATCCTCCCACATGGAATAGCCAAAAGTAGCTCTTAAAAGACCCAGATGCAGAATTTTAGAACTACAAGATCATTTGAGAAGACATGAAGACAAGAGGAAAAGATCATAACTAGAAAGGTCCTTTGAGTTCCTCCATGGCCCTCAGTTCATCCTCTGGCCCACCAAGAGTTTCCCTAGACACCAGTCTCTGCCTGGCCTGAACATTCATCTCCCAAGGAGAGCTTTTATTTTTTGCTTGTTCATTTTTATGAATACATTTATTATGAACTTCTAGTTTTTTAACATTGTGGCCTAAGAATACTGGCTAAATATTTACTTTTCTAGATTTATTATGTTTTTTTATTTCAAATTAATATGAGGTTTAGGTTACATTGTTTTCAGTTCTAAGGTAAAATTCAAATTGTAGTTGAGCGCTTCACCCACGGGGCTCCCTGAGCACCCTCTCACATGGTACACATTAGGTGAGATCCCTCCAATTACCCTTCTTCCTCCCACCAACCCCTTTCCCTCTCCCCTCTCCCACCTCTCCTCTCATGGAGAGCTTTTAAACTGGTTTCAAACAGCCTGCTCCAGGCCAGGCCAATTGAAACCAAATCCCTGGGGACAGGGCCCATGCTTTTCTGGGTGATTCTAACACATGAATCCACAATATTAAGGAACTTGGGGGTAGGACCCTTTTATCTTAAAATTTGTGCATATTGGTCATTTGATTTAATAGAACATTTTTGGTTTATGATTGATATGGGTTTCCTTTTCCTCCAAATAGTCAAGTCAAATCGATTATCTTGTGATTTACCCTGCTCATGAGAGTGTTACAAATGCCAGGGAAGCAAGAATCTAACTCAGCATAAATGAAGAAACTGAGGCTGCGAGAGGTAAAGTCCCTCAAGACTTCTGCCTATACCCCGCCATCTGCTCCTTTGTAGCATTCATAAAGGGCAACTTAGTGATGAAATACTCTGTATTCCTTTCAAGAGAACATAAGGAAATATGAAATGGCTGGGAAGTGTGATAAGAGAACACCGAAACAATGGCAGTTAGGATTTACTAAGCCCCTGGTAAATATCAGAAATTTGCATATTCATGCATTTATTCAGAAAATTTTATTGACTATTATTATAGGAAAAGTACTAATCTAGCCACCTGGGAATGCAATAGATATCAACCTGAGACATGATCCTTGATTCCTTGGAGCTTCAGGCTACTAAGGGAATATGACATTAATCAAAAATTACAGTAATAGGATAATGATAAGTAATAATCATGCCCTGTGACAAATACTCTGAATGAAATAGGGTTCTGTGAAAGCAACGGAGGAAGCTGATCTGTGCAGTAGACTCAGAAAAGGAAGGGACATCTGAGCTGAAAGCATGAAGGATGAATAGGAGTTCACCAAATGGTGGAGGACTAAAGAGTGAAGAAGGAGCATCCCTCTGAGAGAGAGCAGAGTGCAAAAGTCCTGTGGTGAGAGCAGGCAGAGAGCACCGTGGACGACCCGAGAGAGCATTTGAGTGCCTGGGATGCAGAGTGGAGAGGCAAGCAAGGGCTAGGCCTCTATTAGACCTGATTCTATTACCAACGTACATGGAGGATGTTTAGTTCCCATTTTATAGATGAAAAAATTAAGGAGGGAGTTAAGCCAAGGTCATATCACGAGTAAGCGGCTGAGTTGAAACCAAGCAAGTCTGCTTCTCTGGCGTATCCCGCTTTATGCGCTCCCACTGCCCATAAATGCTCAGGGTGGACAAAGGACGAAGTTGTCTAGTTCCGCCTGCACGTGGGTCGCGTCCCCTCTGCATTGCATCTCACTCAGGGACTGTGACTGCAGAGTCCACTGCTGAATGGAGTCCGAGGGAGAGAGGACCTGCAGAACACAGAAGGCGTTCTGGGCAACCCACAGTCTATGTAGAATTTTCAGATTCTTTTAAACAGCTTTTCACTGTGTCTCTCCAGCAGGGTGGAGAGAATGTCATCAAAGGTTTCACCGAACTACCTTGGGAGCCGTTCTCCTTTGGAAGTTGTGTTCTGTGAAATAATTCTGTATCCTCAGTGCTTGATACATTTGAAGTTGAGTTTACTACCTCAAATAGCAGTGTACTAAACCTACGTCCATATAATCTCAGTGTTCTGCAGGTCAACCCAAGGCCATTTGGTCTAGGCTGGACTTGATTCAAGGTAACTGTTCAAATGTCTCTCCTCTTTCGTGGGGCACCAGACTATCTCAGGCATGTTGACCTCAGGCCAGGGCAGAGGCCCAAGAGAACAAATCCAACTGCACAAGCACCTTTCAAAGTTTTAGTCACATCACCCATCTAACATTGCATTGACCCAGAGAAAACTACATGGACAAATACAGTTCAAGGGCAGATGAATATATTCCACTTTTCTTAGTGGGCAGCACTGCAAATTTACATGACAAAATTCACTGAATGAATAAGTGACTCCATTCAAGAAATCAAACAGCCTGACTTCCCAACAACTTCCAAAGATAGACAAATAAATATAATGCTCTGTTATGCTTTAATAAAAATACATCTAGGATGTCAAGGAAGTATGGTGGAAGGGGCATCTCACTCAGCCCAGAGAGTGGAAGAAGAGAAATGAGACTGCTGGGTAAAAATGTAATTATGTTCAAATGTCTCCCAATTGAAGACAAGGGGAGGGACCGGCAGGAAGATGCCAAGCTCTGGCCCTAGCAGACTCATCACAATGGGAGGAAGCCAGGGAATGGAAACAGCTTTTGATGATTCAGGTAAAACCAGGAGACAAGCAACAACTGGAATTGACGCTTGCTGTGGTTTGCCTAACTCAGATATTAGCTTGGTGGAGAGATGGGTGTTATGATCAGTTAAACAATTGAATCAAACTTTGCACTGCAGCCACTGGGCAAATCAGGAATAATAATTCACAGGTAGGAGTTTAACACTGAGAGGTGGGCAAACAAAAACTCTGACTGCAGAGTGGCATGCAGTGACCAGGGGCTAATTCGCACTGAGCCACAGCTGCAGGCACCAGACCAGATCCGGCCGTTGCTGGCTAACCACAAGAACACCACAAGAAGTGGCAGAAGCCAGCCCAGGGCCTGCGGTGAGAGAACTCAGCCAACGGCAAGGACAGACATGGTCTCCCTCCTCCTGGAAGAACACAGGAACCTTCTGAGTTTCCTTCCCTCCTGGTGCTCCCATCCAACAGATTCTATTGAGTTATTATCTCTGTGCCAGCCACCCTGTGATAAGAGGAGTTCAAGGCCTCCATCATTTGCTTGGGGAGATGCATCTAAGACATATGAGATAGAGAGTGACAAGGCCACTGAACAGTGAGTTATGTGATACTGTGAATTATATGGTGCAAGTGCTGTGATGCCTCAGGATAGTGTTTTTCAAAGTGAACTAGCACCAGCATCCCACGGAGACTGGTCAGAAACACAAATTCGCAGGCCCCACCTAAGACCTCCTGAATCAGAAACTCTGCAGGAGCTCAGCCTGTGTTTTCACAAGCCCTTCAGGTAATCCTAAGAGCTTCTGTTTCCAAATACAGTCAGAGCAAAGAGGGAAGGAGCTTCCCTTGAAGGACCAAGGTCGTAGGTCAGATGGTACACTGTCCACCCTGACAGCAGAGGCACAGACACGAGAGTGACTCAGGTAAGGACCAGTGAGGGAGGCAAGGGTGACTCTGAGTAGCACACAGACACAAGACTAGCCTGATTGGGAGCAATGGAGTTGAGAAACATCTTGGAAAATGGGCACAAAAATATCTGGACCTGTTGCAATACAGGATTGAAGATTTTTACCCTGGAGAACGAAAAGGGCAAAGGATAGAAGAAGGAAGAACGAGAATTCCCCCAAGCCCATCCTTCAAAAGTAATTCTTTTGAAAAGATATTAAAGGGCACAATATGAAAGTAAGAGTCAGCTAGCTGTTCAATAAGTGATTGAAACCACAGTGGTCCAATGATGAGAATCAAAAATTTTAACTGAAATAAAATTTAAATTAAAATTTAAAATTTTCACCAAACAGAAAACTATATTGATGGTTGTTAATAGGTTGAATTCTTATCTCCACCCCTAATTTAGAATCAACTGAAAATATATATATAAAAGTCCAGCAGGCAATTGAAAAATATATACATAAGTCAGGCAGGCAGAGATCAAAATGCCCACTTTGTTACTAACATAATATGGATACATATTTTGTATAAAAGTGATTGATATTTAGCTTGCTAATAATGCATCCCAGAATTAGATAGCCTGCCCCACTCATACCACACACAAGTATGAAGAACCACAGACCTACACACAGTGGAACAGGGGAGCCCAGTAGAAAGGGTAGTCTCTGCAGATAGGCCAGCAGAGAGAGGGAAAACGTGTGTGTGTGTGTGTGTGTGTGTGTAAGAGAGAGAGAGAGAGAGAGAGAGAGAGAGAGAGGCTGAGACTCTTCCCGCAAGATCGGTGATCACGCTGGTCACCTCTGCTCCCAGAGAGGAATGAATAAGTGGGCAGAGAGGCAACTCTCTAAGGAAAGCAGAAACTGAAACTGGGCGTGAGAACCCCCTTAACAGTGCCAATTACACACCTCTAACCTCAAGGGAATTCTGCCAGACATAGCCACAGAGAGGACCAAGCTGCAGAAGATACCAGGAGCTTCCAAAAAATAACAATAATAATAATAATACGGCAGTATTGTGATAAAAAAAAGAAAGGAAATTCTGGTAAATTGATCCTATATTTGAGGAACAAGGTGTGAAAGTGTGAGTAAACAATGTCCTAAAAAACAAAAGAGAAAGGAAAAAAGAAACCAAAATAAACATGTATTAATAGGCATAAATTTTTCATAGATCCAAGTCACTATCTTGCAGCCATTAACTAAAATAGAGTTTTCTATTGAGTAAGAGAGATTCTCACAGGTTAATACTGAATAAAAAATCAAGATATAAATATTTTATAAAAGACAAGGATTACAAGTGTACATACATACATGTATATTGCTATCTGTATTTGTGTAATGACAGGAGTACATAAAAAATTAGGAAAGACTAGACTGTACGTTGTTATTGCAGATAATGTCTAGGGGATGAGAATGGGACAGCAGGCCAAAAAATGAGGAAAATTAAGTCACATTAAGAAGAAAAATAAAAGAAAGAAGGAAAGAAGTATATTTGCTATAATCTCATTTATCCCATTTTGTGTGTGTGCATATGTGTATACAGAGGGTGCCCACAAAATGTATATACACTTTAATAAAGGAAAAAACTGTATTAAATTTGTAATACTCAAGTCAAAAATGAGTGTTCAACATGACTTGCATTAATCTTTTGTTAATTGTATATATTGAGTATTATAATTTCACTACGGTTTTTTCCTTTCTTGAAATATGTATACATTTTTGACACCCTGTATATGAGTATGTATATACACACATACATACACACACACATATACACATATATAAAAATAATAAAAATGCAAATTTTAAATATTTGCATTTATATTTTCAAACATTGGCAACCAAGAGAATAGCACTGTGGAATCTGCTATCTGCTATCTGCAACTTCTCAATAACCTATATGAGATTATTCCTCTCTGTCCTATATTTTTTTGCAAATTTCCTGAGCCCCATTCCTAGGGAAAATTAAGAAGCACATGTTTGGGTGACGAAAGGAACTCCTTATAGAGTCAACTTTGCTGCTAAAACCTACCCTAATTTGGGGTCTTTTGTAGGAGGACCAGGGTTTCGTCTCCACCAAATTTTAATCACATGGACCCTATCTTGTTTCTCCTGGGCCACAATCCCTGCCTGGACCCACAGGACTCTTGCTTGGTTTGAGTAGGCACCATTCCTACACCAGGGACTAGAAAGTCATACCAAAATTCCAAGTTCCAAGACATCAGGGTCTTATAGCCATGCATGGTCTCCCAGATTCTTCACTATATCACAACACAAACCCATTTTACCTCCATCTGGCCCCCCTGATGCATTCCTCCTGTCCAAGACTGAGTTCTAGAGGATAGTGATGATACCTGTCTTATCACCATTCCCTTGTCTCAAACATAGAACTTGGCACATAATGGACCTAAACAGTAATAAATGTGTACATAAACTATATAGCCTCAAACACTCTGAATAGCAGATACAACCACCTGGACAGCTTTTCCATGCCTACCACTAGCTTGCTCCCCTAAATCCTACGACTACCTCAGTCAACATATGTAATTTACACATCCCAGATGCTTCTGATTTGAACTGATGCCCTTCCTTCAGACTTTTCATCTTGAAAGAGAACATCATTATTAGAAACTGAATTGGAGACTTGGGATGATGGAGTGAAAAAAGATGGATTTTGTTTAGGTCATGTCAGAGTAGTAAGACATCCAGTGAAGATGTCCTCTTACCCAATAGTGACCAGAAGGAAACTAGAAAAGTAGATTTGGGAGGTCTCAAAGATGACAGGAAAAAGTCACAAAGAATCATTATAGCCTCTGACTAGAGACAAAGAAACAGATGCTCACCTATGTCTGATTTCTGAATATAGCCCAAGGCCCCAGCTAATCAACTGTGGCTTTGATAAATTCTCTGTGCTGTGTTCTCCAGATTATCTGTGATAATTTAGCTATACAATTCACTGGCCACTCTTCCAGAATCTAATAGAACTTTAAATCCCATGACCTAGTCTTCTTGCCAGCCCGAACCAAAAGACTGCATTTGAGTGCTCTCCAGTTTTTATAACATCTACTAACACTCTCCCTAAAGTCTAAAAATCATATTATTTTAATAAGATATAAAAGAAAAAAGTGCAGTCATATAGTTATCAGTACTGAAGTCACAAAGAAAACAACTTGCTAAAGTCTGTTGTACTTTTTCTGACTTTCTTACATCTCTTTCATCCTTGAATAACAGAATATCTGTTTCTCTTCTCTTGTCCTAGATGGTAAACCCTCTGGGGACAGGAAATAACTCCTGCATTATTTGTATTGTCAGAATACCTGCTTTAATTGTAGAATGGATGGATGGATGAATTTTTTTTTTTATTAAGGTTAAGTGGCCACTAGATTTTATCTCTTAAGCTCTGGAAGAACTATAAATAATTCAATCTTATTAGAGACAGAAACATGTTGTTATAAGAAAATTGATCTCTAGAGGAGAAGGCTTAGAAATTAAACTATTCTCTTACTTTTTAAATGACCTTGGCTAAGACACTGACTCTTACTGACCCAAAATTAGTTCATCTATATAAAAGGGATAATCAAGCCTGTACTTTATACTTTGCAGGGCTATTGTGAGGTTAAAATTAGTTAATACTACATACATGGGAAATCACTTTTTAAAACTGTGCTATAGCTCTTCCCCCTTTTCCTTCCTTTCCTTTCTCTTCTCTTCCTTTCCATTCCATTCTATTCCTAACAGTTTGGTCCTAGGATCAGTAGGTCCTAGGATCAGCAAAGTTGTTGGGAAAGGGGGGAAGATCACTGGCTCAAAGCAGGGCATCAGAGGCCAAGCAGGCTGAGGAAGACACCCGTGTAGAAGGGTGCCCAGCACCAGGCAGCAGTTTCTACTTGAGTTAGGAAGGTATCTCTACAGAGGGGTGGCTTGGTTTTGGATGTTAGAATTCAAGCAGGGTAAGAACATACACATATACACATGCATGAGGTGGCCAACCATGAGAAGTTGAGTCCAAGAAAAGTGAAAAAGATGTTCCCACAGAAGTGTGTTGGGGTAAAATGGGGTCTGAACTCAAGATGGCAAAGAAGACTTCTATGAAGGGGAGAAGGGAAACAAGAATCAAGGCCCAAGCAAAGGGAGAAGAGCAACACATGGGGGAAGAGATAGCATTAGTGACAGCAGATTTGTCATATAAATGCATAACTGAATCAAATCATATCAGACAAACGAAAATAAGGAATAGTCTACAAAATAACTACCATGTCATCTTCAAAAGTGTTGAAGTTGAGAGAGTTCATGAAAGACTGAGAAATTGTTCCAGATTAAAGGATGCTAAAGAGACATTCCATTTAAAATAAGCTATGATTCAACATGTGATTCTGAACTAGATTACTTTGCCAAAAACACATCTTTGGATGACAAAACTTGAATGGAATCTGAGAATTACCTGATAGCAATGTATCAGTATGAACTTTTTTATTTTGATGATTATATTATGGTTAAGTATAAGAATGTCCTTGTTAGGAAATACATACTAACATATCTGTGGATGTTGGAGCATTAGGTTAGTAACATACTCTCAATGAGGTTAGAGGGGGAAATGTTGCTTTATACTATATTTCCAGCTTTTCTATTGTTTGTAATTGTGTCAAAATCTTTTTTTATTATTATTAAACCATAGCTGTGTACATTAATGCAATCATGGGGCACCATACACTGGTTTTATAGACCGTTTGACACATTTTCATCACACTGGTTAACATAGCCTTCCTGGAATTTTCTTAGTCATTGTGTTAAGACATTTACCTTCTACATTTACTAAGTCTCACATGTACCCTTGTAAGATGCACACCGCAGGTGTAATCCCAGCAATCACCCTCCCTCCACCCACATACCCCTCCCTCCCCTCCCTTTCCCCCTTCCCCCTATTCTTAGGTTATACCTGGGTTACCTCTTTCATGTAAAAGCCATAAATTAGTTTCATAGTAGGGCTGAGTACATTGGATACTTTTTCTTCCATTCTTGGGATACTGTACTAAGAAGAATATGTTCCAGCTCCATCCATGTAAACATGAAGGAGGTAAAGTCTCCATCTTTCTTTAAGGCTGCATAATATTCCATGGTGTACATATACCACAATTTATTAATCCATTCGTGAGTTGATGGGCACTGTCATTGAAAATATCTGTCTAGGACAGAAGGGATAAAAAGTTTTTATAGTTTTCTTCCAAAATGTAGAATTTCTCAAGTATCAATTCCTTCTTAGCAAGTTAACTCTATTGTACATGTATCATTAATAGGCATTTGACCTGATAATTCTATTGTTCTGAAAATTGGTTAGGTTAGAAAAAAATCCATCATTAATACCTATATAATTGTTTTCGGGTGATATAGTGAATCAGACAATACTTGTTATTTAAGGAACAAAATTAAACAAATCTGTAGTGGTTTTGTTAAAAAAAAAAAAAAAAAAAAAAAAAAAGATGTATTGAAACCAGCAGAGGTAGGGAGTCCTGACACCTACAGGCCCTTTTTTGTTCTTGCTTCCTTTGAAGGTGGAAGCCATCTAGGGCGACAGGGGTAGACAGGAGTGATTCTCCCCTGAGGTTCCATTCACAGGCCAGACTCCCCTCAGCACTGAGCCTCCAAAACTGAAGAAGGGAAGGGGGGAAGAGGAGAAGGACGAACAGCAAGCCCACAGTGACTCATCTAATCCTCCCAACATCCTTCGAGACAGGTTCTATTAATATTCCATTTTACAGATGAGGAAACCAAAACAAAGAGGTTTAAAAATCCACCTCGGGACCCAGTTAATGAGTAGCAGGGCTGGGATTTGAACCCAGATCACCTAGTTTCATTGGCTGTGCCTTTAACCACTCTTCTAGGAACTTGGTAAGTTGCTCATAGACTCCCAGAACTGTTACAGCTCTTGCAACATCATGTGATCTAAACCGATTTTACAAATAAGGAGACTGAGGCCAGAGAGAGGAGGTGACTGGCTTAAAGTAATCCAGCTGGATGGCTCTCCAGCCCCACGTCCTAACTTCTTCCGTCGGGTTGTGGGGACTCCATGGGTGGGAGTGTCTCAGCTGAAGCCTGGGCCTGCCTCCTTCTGCTCTCCTTTTGTTCAAATCCTAGAGCTGAGCTTGTGAGAAATGGATGTCCCAGTGCTACGTACAGAGATGGTTGGAAACACAAGTGGGAAATTCCGCTCAGCTCCCAAGAGGGTAGACACCAAGATGGCTGCAGTCAGATCTGAGGCGCAGGTGGGGCCGTGAGGACAGGGCTGGACTTGGTACTGATGCTTCTGTGTGACAGGTAGCACAGCTGCGACATTCAAAAGGTACAAAGCATTCCAGGAATCCAAAGACTCTTCTGCCCCTGAGTCCTAGAGGCAGCCAGGATTTTCTGCGTTCTTTGAGATACATGCCAATGCAACTATATACATTTCTAAATTCTTTTGTTATTGTTTACACAAATGGCTCCATCTGTACAGATAATTCTGTGGGTTTTTTCACAGCACAATATGTCTTGGAGGTAGTTTCTTAAGCACCTAGATTTCTCTCATTCCTTTTGTTGCAGGAAGACAAGGCCCAATGGAGAGAAAGAGCACCCAAACACCACGTTCATAAGAGGAAGAGCTTTATTCACCAGCCGGGAGCTTACGGCATAGAAGAATTCCAAATGGCCGCACTCCCCGACTGCCTTGGTCTTTCCCTTTTTATTGACAGTCAAAAAGTTCTACCCCACAGGTACCCTTCTCATTGGCCAGTTTGAATCAAGCGGGAGATGCTATTCCAGCCCCT